>OX246740.1:35334352-35569600 GCA_945910005.1 Isoperla grammatica
ATTTAGGTGTCACTGTAGATAATACTTTTAAATGGGATAAACATATTGATAAGCTTTGTCGTAGGCTAAGGTCTACGCTATATAGTATACGCGTTCTAAAGCCATATGTAACCACAGGAGTCTTAGTAACCGTGTATTATGCACTAGGTGAGTCATTGATTAGATACGCTCTGTTATCATGGGGCAATACCACAGCCTCGTATTTAAGTAAAGTTGAAAGATTGCAATATTCAATTTGGAAAGTCATTTTTGGAAAATCTGATACTTGTAAATTACTTACAGTCAGAAAATTACATTTTTATATTTTCATATTAACAAATTATTTCTCTCGAGAGCATAAATTAATGGCTCAGCATTCGCACGATACCAGAGATAAAACAAGATTTCTGATGCCACGTGATATTTTTAATAGGTATGGCGAGCAACAAAAGAAACATTTGGTGCCATTATTGTATAATAAACTGCCACAAGAGCTAGTATCGCTTACATCCTTTTCACAAATTAAAAAAATCCTTAAACAGTGGACAGTCAATAACATGTGAATGTAGAAATATTATTTGTATGGATTAATATAAATTTGTTAACCCTTTTTGGTCTTTTTTATAATCTTATTGGGTAGGTACAAAGTGCTTTGTGTTTGTGTTTGAAGAACGTTTGTTGTGTGTGTTTTTTTTTGTGTTTTTGTGTATTTGTCAGGCGGAGTCAAGACATTTAATATAAACATGATTTATTGTTACCCCGCAGACAAGCTACTGCGTAGCTTTGTGGGGTTTGATTTATTTGTACTGTATGATTTGTTTTGACAATAAATAAATTTGAAAAAAAAAAAAAAAAAAACTACTACTACTACTACTACTACTACTACTACTACTACTACTACTACTACTACTACTACTACTACTACTACTACTACTACTACTACTACTACTTCTTCTACTACTACTACTACTACTACTACTACTAAAAAAAAAGGGAAGTAGAGGTCATAAAGCATGATTGCTCAATGGAAACGAGTAAACGTTACAATAGAAATGTCTCACAGTCATTTTATTTAAAAAAAGTCAGTGCTAAAACTGTTGAGAAAATAATATTAACTTTCAATTGTAAGAAAGGACCTGGTTTGGATAGAATTCGCATGAAAGATTTAAAGTCATGTGTTAAAAGTATTAGTCCTGTAATTGCCCATCTTTTGAAAATGATTTTTCTACTGGTGTAATACCTTCATTTTTGAAATGCTCAATAGTTAGACCAGTTTATAAAAATGGAAATCATAAAAGTTTTACGAATTACAGACCTATATCAATATTACCTGCAATAGAGAAAATTATGGAACGCTATGTCGCTGATGCATTAATTGATTATTTGGATAAATTTAAAATTATTGATAAAAGACAGTATGGTTATCAGAAAGGGAAAAGCACTGGTGCCTTGTTGAATGATTTTTCGGATTTTGTTAAAGGGGCGTTAGATAGGAACTTGAATGTAATGGTAGCATTTATTGATTTCACTAAGGCCTTTGATACGTTATCTCACACAAAATTATTAAAGGCTTTGGAAAAAATAGGTATATGTGGACCAATGTTAGCATGGTTTCAAAATTATTTATCAGGCAGATACATGGTTGTAAAAATTAATGATTTCATTAGTAGGAAAGTACTGGTTTCTTCGGGGGTACCACAAGGATCCATTTTAGGTCCTCTTCTGTATTTGATTTATGTTAACGACATGTTACGTCAGGTTAAAAAATGTTCAATCTATTTATATGCAGATGACACAGCTTTGGCAGTGGCTCATGCGCAACTCAGTGTTGCAAGGCGGATATTGCAGTCTGATTTTAATAACTTATTACGATGGGCACATGATTATGGTTTAGTTATCAATTACAAAAAAACAAAAGTTATGTTTATACACTCACCTTTTAAAAATCATGAAAATGTCGACATAGCATATCACGATTATGGGTGTTTACATAGGAATTTCAGAGCTGATACAGATTTAGTTAATATTAATTGTAATTGTAGCAGAAAGTTAGATAATGTTTTGGAAATAGCATATTTAGGACTTGTGATTGACTATAATTTTAAGTGGAGTAACCATATCGAAAAGTTGTGTTCAAGATTAAGGTCTGCCTTATATGGGATAAAAGTATTAAAAATGTATGTAAATGAAAAGCTGTTGAAAACGATATATTTTGCTGTTGCACAATCTTTAATAACTTACGGTCTACTAGCATGGGGAGCAACCACAGCAACATATTTGAAAGATGTTTTTAATATTCAGCAAAGGATAATTAAAATTATATGCCCGGATAGTAACAACGCCTCCGGTTGTGGTATAATGACAATCTATCAATTACATTTGTATTTAATTTTAAGAACGTATTATTTTTCACATAAGTATAAATTGATTGCAGAACATAAATACGGAACAAGAAATCGTGATAAATATATAATTCCAAGATACAGTAATAACTACGGAGCACAAGGGAAAAAAGTATTGGTGCCTAAATATTTTAATTACCTTCCACAGGAATTTCAAAGTCTGAAAACATTAAGTGAAGTTAAAAAACAAGTTAAAAGATGGGTTCTTACAACCGATAACGATATGGTAGGAGTATGAATGAATGTATGAATATTATACGAATATTGATACTGATTTATTTTTGTTTTTTGCACAAGGTGGTTTATTTTCACATTCTGACTTAAAGCCTTGATTACAATTAAATTTTAAATTTAAAAAAAGACCAATTCAAGATCATTGTTTAGTTAAGTATAATCTTTGTATGTGTGTATTTGTACTAATGTATTTGTGTAGGTTAAGTGATGGGACAAGAATACCTATTGTAATATACATATGTTGTTAACGACTCTGCAGTCAAGCTACGATGCAGTAGCTTTGTGGAGTCTGTAATGTATATTGTCATGTTTCATCAATAAAAATCTTAAAAAAAAAAAAAAAAAAAAAAAACTACCACTACTACTACTACTACTACTACTACTACTACTACTACTACTACTACTACTACTACTACTACTACTACTACTACTACTACTACTACTACTACTACTACTACTACTACTACTACTACTACTACTACTACTACTACTACTACTACTACTACTACTACTACTACTACTACTACTACTAGAACCCCATCCCACCCACTACTAGAATACCATCAAAATGGCTGATTACGAGTTGGATATTTTGCCTTATGTGAACGAAGCGAGTTACGTTTGTGTGGACGAGGAAGTGATAAGAATATTTCATGATAAGTTTAATATTTTATTTTTAAATATTAGATCTATGAAACTTCATTTTGATGAAATGTTGATCTACATTGATGATCTTCTTCCTTCTCTTCATATTTTAATATTAGGTGAAGTAAACATTAAGAATGATGAGAAAGACACGTTTAGCATTAAAGGGTTCGATATGTACTCGAGCTTGCGGGAGAGTTGCCGCGGTGGCGGTGTTATTGTTTACGTTCGTGAAGGAGTTGATTTTGTGTTGTCAGACTTGACGTTCCAGTATTTTGAAGGTGTACATGGTGTTATTACACTAAATGGAGTAAATACGTATGTGTTATCCCTATATCGACCGCCAAATAACACAAATATTATAAACTTTATCAATGAGTTGAGTTGTTGGTTAGAAAATGTGTCAGTTCAGGATCAAATTGTTTTAGTTGGCGATGTTAATTTAAATATAAATGATAATTGTGACATAAATGTTCAACGTTATAAAGATGTTATGGCAAGTTATGGTATGAGAGGATGCATTACTGGTGATACCAGAGTAGAAGAAAGGGCTGGTTGTATTTCTAGAACTTGTATAGATCATATTTTCGTTAAACTTGTCAACTGTGATAAGGATCTGCACTCTGCTATATACGAAGCTAAGATATCGGACCATTATATTGTGGGGGTGGGAATTCATAAGGATATTGACGTAAGAAAGAACGGAACTGAGAAAACAGAGAAAATAATTTTAAATGATAACAAAATAAGACAAGCGTTAACTGCCATTAATTGGGATCATTTAATGGACTGTGATGACCCATGTCAGCTTTATGATGAAATTTCTAATATCTTTAAGCGGGTGTATGATAGTGCTGAGGAAGTTAGGATGTGTTCGGGTCTTTATTCTAGAAACCGGAAACCATGGGTTACTCTTACTTTGAAAAAGAAAATGAAAGAGAGGGACAAGTGGTTTCGTAAGTGGAAACACTCTAGTAATAATATGGATTTTAGAAACGAATACAAAAAATGCAGAAACATGGTAAGTAAACAGCTGGTTAGGGATAAAATTAGTTATTATAAATCGAGGTTTTCAAATTGTAAAGACAATATTCGAAACACGTGGAACGAAATTAATTTGGTAATTGGTAAGCAGACAAAAAACTCGCCAGATGATATTATATCTAAATACATGGGAAAAACCCTTGATGCAACTAGTATAGTTGACGGTTTCGTAAATTCTTTTTCAGATGAGGTAGAGGCGATAAAACATGATTGTGTCATTGAAACTATAACTGCGAATCGAGATTGTGCTTTGCAATCGATGAATTTTCGAAAAGCAACACCTAAGTTGATAAGTGACGTCATTCAAAGTCTAAGCAGTAATAAAGGTCCGGGCATCGATAGGATTAGGATGTGTGATATTAAATTAATTTCTGGAAATATAAGTCCAATTATAGCACAGTTGATCAATCTAATCGTAAAAACTGGGGTAATTCCTGATGGTTTGAAGTGCTCTATTCTGAGGCCTATATTTAAAAGTGGTGACCACATGGATTTTAATAATTACAGACCCATTGCAATACTGCCTTCAATTGAAAAAGTTATGGAAAGATTTTTAGCGGATCAATTAATTTCTTACATGCATGATTTCAAAATTATTGACAGGAGACAGTATGGCTTCCAAAAAAATAAAAGTACATCAAGTCTACTTAATGACTTTTCGGACACAGTGTTTGGAGCTTTAAATAGAAATTTACATGTTGGTGTAATTTTCATAGATTTTTCAAAAGCATTCGATACCCTACTTTATGATCGGCTGTTGCTTGCTTTAAAAAAGATAGGAATATGTGGGCCTCTTTTAGATTTGTTTCGGAATTATCTTACAGGGAGGAGAGTGACTGTTAAGTATGGGTCTACTCACAGTCAATTAGGGAACTGTAAATCTGGTGTGCCTCAGGGCTCTATTTTGGGCCCACTATTGTATTTAGTGTATGTAAATGATATGTTGAAAGTTGTGACAGGATGTTACATTTTTCTTTATGCGGATGACACAGTTTTAGTGGCAATCAATAAAATTTTCGACATTGTAAATAAATTGCTCCAAGTTGATTTTCTGAATATTTTGAGATGGTCCCATGATAATGGTTTGACAATTAACTATAAAAAAACTAAGGTAATGCATATACACTCTCCATCTACAGTGTCACAGCAACTTAAAATTGTTTTTCATGACTATGCATGTCTACATAGGAATTTTAGGTTCAATTGTTCAAGGAATCAAATGGTATGTAGTTGTCACAAATTCTTAGAAAATTGTTTTGAACATGTTTATTTAGGTGTCACTGTAGATAATACTTTTAAATGGGATAAACATATTGATAAGCTTTGTCGTAGGCTACGGTCTACGCTATATAGTATACGCGTTCTAAAGCCGTATGTAACCACAGGAGTCTTAGTAACCGTGTATTATGCACTTGGTGAGTCATTGATTAGATACGCTCTGTTATCATGGGGCAATACCACAGCCTCGTATTTAAGTAAAGTTGAAAGATTGCAATATTCAATTTGGAAAGTCATTTTTGGAAAATCTGATACTTGTAAATTATTTACAGTCAGAAAATTACATTTTTATATTTTCATATTAACAAATTATTTCTCTCGAGAACATAAATTCATGGCTCAGCATACGCACGATACCAGAGATAAAACAAGATTTCTAATGCCACGTGATATTTTTAATAGGTATGGCGAGCAGCAAAAGAAACATTTGGTGCCATTATTGTATAATAAACTGCCACAAGAGCTAGTATCGCTTACATCCTTTTCACAAATTAAACAAATCCTTAAACAGTGGACAGTCAATAACATGTGAATGTAGAAATATTATTTGTATAGATTAATATAAATTTGTTAACCCTTTTTGTTCTTTTTTATAATCTTATTGGGTAGGTACAAAGTGCTTTGTGTTTGTGTTTGAAGAACGTTTGTTGTGTGTTTTTTTTGTGTGTTTGTGTATTTGTCAGGCGGAGTCAAGACATTTAATATTAACATGATTTATTGTTACCCCGCAGACAAGCTACTGCGTAGCTTTGTGGGGTTTGATTTATTTGTACTTTATGATTTGTTTTGACAATAAATAATTTTGAAAAAAAAAAAAAAAAAAAAAACTACTACTACTACTACTACTACTACTACTACTACTACTACTACTACTACTACTACTACTTCTTCTACTACTACTACTACTACTACTACTACTACTACTACTACTACTACTACTACTACTACTACTACTACTACTACTACTACTACTACTACTACTACTACTACTACTACTACTACTACTACTACTACTACTACTACTACTACTACTACTACTACTACTACTACTACTACTACTACTACTACTACTACTACTACTACTACTACTACTACTACTACTACTACTACTACTACTACTACTACTACTACTACTACTACTTCTACTACTACTACTACTACTACTACTATAGGATAGAATACAAACAATTAAGAAATATTGTTAATAGGAAAATTAAAAACTCTAAATTTAATTATTTCAAAAATAAATTTATTGACAGTAAGGATAATTTGAGGGAAACCTGGAAACGAATTAATTCAATTATTGGAAAACCTACGAAAAATTCTATAGATGAAATTGTAAATAAACATATGGGTTCAATGTACACTGACGAAGAAATTGCACAAGAATTTGTTGACAGTTTTAAAAGGGAAGTTGAGCTCATAAAGCATGATTGTTCAATGGAAACGAGTAAACGTTACAATAGTAATGTCTCACACTCATTTTATTTAAAAAAAGTCAGTGCTAAAACTGTTGAGAAAATGATATTAACTTTCAATTGCAACAAAGGACCTGGTTTGGATAGAATTCGCATGAAAGATTTAAAGTTATGTGTTAAAAGTATTAGTCCTGTAATTGCCCATCTTTTGAAAATGATTTTTTCTACTGGTATAATACCTTCATTTTTGAAATGTTCAATAGTTAGACCAGTTTATAAAAATGGAAATCATAAAAGTTTTACGAATTACAGACCTATATCAATATAACCTGCAATAGAGAAAATTATGGAACGCTATGTCGCTGATGCATTAATTGATTATTTGGATAAATTTAAAATTATTGATAAAAGACAGTACGGTTATCAGAAAGGGAAAAGCACTGGTGCCTTATTGAATGATTTTTCCGATTTTGTTAAAGGGGCGTTAGATAGGAACTTGAATGTAATGGTAGCATTTATTGATTTCACTAAGGCCTTTGATACGTTATCTCACACAAAATTATTGAAGGCTTTGGAAAAAATAGGTATATGTGGACCAATGTTAGCATGGTTTCAAAATTATTTATCAGGCAGATACATGGTTGTAAAAATTAGAAAAGTACTGGTTTCTTCGGGGGTACCACAAGGATCCATTTTAGGTCCTCTTCTGTATTTGATTTATGTTAACATGTTACGTCAGGTTAAAAAATGTTCAATCTATTTATATGCAGATGACACAGCTTTGGCAGTGGCTCATGCGCAACTCAGTGTTGCAAGGCGGATATTGCAGTCTGATTTTAATAACTTATTACGATGGGCACATGATTATGGTTAAGTTATCAATTACAAAAAAACAAAAGTTATGTTTATACACTCACCTTTTAAAAATCATGAAAATGTTGACATAGTATATCACGATTATGGGTGTTTACATAGGAATTTCAGAGCTGATACAGATTAAGTTAATATTAATTGTAATTGTAGCAGAAGGTTAGATAAGGTTTTGGAAATAGCATATTTAGGACTTGTGATTGACTATAATTTTAAGTGGAGTAACCATATCGAAAAGTTGTGTTCAAGATTAAGGTCTGCCTTATATGGGATAAAAGTATTAAAAATGTATGTAAATGAAAAGCTGTTGAAAACGATATATTTTGCTGTTGCACAATCATTAATAACTTACGGTCTACTAGCATGGGGAGCAACCACAGCAACATATTTGAAAGATGTTTTTAATATTCAGCAAAGGATAATTAAAATAATATGCCCGGATAGTAACAACGCCTCCGGTTGTGGTATAATGACAATCTATCAATTACATTTGTATTTAATTTTAAGAACGTATTATTTTTCACATAAGTATAAATTGATTGCAGAACATAAATACGGAACAATAAATCGTGATAAATATATAATTTCAAAATACAGTAATAACTACGGAGCACAAGGGAAAATGTATTGGTGCCTAAATATTTTAATTACCTTCCACAGAAATTTCAAAGTCTGAAAACATTAAGTGAAGTTAAAAAACAAGTTAAAAGATGGGTTCTTACAACTGATAACGATATGGTAGGAGTATGAATGAATGTATGAATATTGTACGAATATTGATACTGATCTATTTTTGTTTTTTGCACAAGGTGGTTTATTTTCACATTATGACTTAAATAGCCTTGATTACAATTAAATTTTAAATTAAAAAAAAAAAGACCAATTCAAGATCATTGTTTAGTTAAGTATAATCTTTGTATGTGTGTATTTGTACTAATGTATTTGTGTAGGTTAAGTGATGGGACAAGAATACCTATTGTAATATACATATGTTGTTAACGACTCTGCAGTCAAGCTACGATGCAGTAGCTTTGTGGAGTCTGAAATGTATATTGTCATGTTTCATCAATAAAAATCTTTAAAAAAAAAATAAAAAAAAACTACTACTACTACTACTACTACTACTACTACTACTACTACTACTACTACTACTACTACTACTACTACTACTACTACTACTACTTTTACTACTACTACTACATCTACTTCTACTAACAACACCACTGCTCTAGTGGTGTCTGTAACGTGTGTGTGTGTGTGTGTGTGTGCAGGAGAGAGCGTGGAGACCATCAAGGACCCAATGAACGCCAATGACACCATAGAGGTGGAACTGCCACGCCTCATGATCACCAGCTACTACCCGTGGGACGTCCACCAGAGCTTCTACTATCTGCCCTGGTCTTGTCTGTAACGTGTGTGTGTGTGCAGGAGAGAGCGTGGAGACCATCAAGGACCCAATGAACGCCAATGACACCATAGAGGTGGAACTGCCCCGCCTCATGATCACCAGCTACTACCCGTGGGACGTCCACCAGAGCTTCTACTATCTGCCCTGGTCTTGTCTGTAACGTGTGTGTGTGTGCAGGAGAGAGCGTGGAGACCATCAAGGACCCAATGAACGCCAATGACACCATAGAGGTGGAACTGCCACGCCTCATGATCGCCAGCTACTACCCGTGGGACGTCCACCAGAGCTTCTACTATCTGCCCTGGTCTTGTCTGTAACGTGTGTGTGTGTGTGTGCAGGAGAGAGCGTGGAGACCATCAAGGACCCAATGAACGCCAATGACATCATAGAGGTGGAACTGCCTCGCCTCATGATCGCCAGCTACTACCCGTGGGACGTCCACCAGAGCTTCTACTATCTGCCCTGGTCTTGTCTGTAACGTGTGTGTGTGTGTCTGTGCAGGAGAGAGCGTGGAGACCATCAAGGACCCAATGAACGCCAATGACACCATAGAGGTGGAACTGCCTCGCCTCATGATCGCCAGCTACTACCCGTGGGACGTCCACCAGAGCTTCTACTATCTGCCCTGGTCTTGTCTGTAACGTGTGTGTCTGTGTCTGTGCAGGAGAGAGCGTGGAGACCATCAAGGACCCAATGAACGCCAATGACACCATAGAGGTGGAACTGCCTCGCCTCATGATCGCCAGCTACTACCCGTGGGACGTCCACCAGAGCTTCTACTATCTGCCCTGGTCTTGTCTGTAACGTGTGAGTGTGTGTGCAGGAGAGAGCGTGGAGACCATCAAGGACCCAATGAACGCCAATGACACCATAGAGGTGGAACTGCCTCGCCTCATGATCGCCAGCTACTACCCGTGGGACGTCCACCAGAGCTTCTACTATCTGCCCTGGTCTTGTCTGTAACGTGTGTGTGTGTGTGTGTGCAGGAGAGAGCGTGGAGACCATCAAGGACCCAATGAACGCCAATGACACCATAGAGGTGGAACTGCCTCGCCTCATGATCGCCAGCTACTACCCGTGGGACGTCCACCAGAGCTTCTACTATCTGCCCTGGTCTTGTCTGTAACGTGTGTGTGTGTGTGCAGGAGAGAGCGTGGAGACCATCAAGGACCCAATGAACGCCAATGACACCATAGAGGTGGAACTGCCTCGCCTCATGATCGCCAGCTACTACCCGTGGGACGTCCACCAGAGCTTCTACTATCTGCCCTGGTCTTGTCTGTAACGTGTGTGTGTGTGTGTGTGTGCAGGAGAGAGCGTGGAGACCATCAAGGACCCAATGAACGCCAATGACACCATAGAGGTGGAACTGCCTCGCCTCATGATCGCCAGCTACTACCCGTGGGACGTCCACCAGAGCTTCTACTATCTGCCCTGGTCTTGTCTGTAACGTGTGTGTGTGTGTCTGTGCAGGAGAGAGCGTGGAGACCATCAAGGACCCAATGAACGCTAATGACACCATCGAGGTGGAACTGCCTCGCCTCATGATCTCCAGCTACTACCCGTGGGACGTCCACCAGAGCTTCTACTATCTGCCCTGGTCTTGTCTGTAACGTGTGTGTCTGTGTCTGTGCAGGAGAGAGCGTGGAGACCATCAAGGACCCAATGAACGCCAATGACACCATAGAGGTGGAACTGCCTCGCCTCATGATCGCCAGCTACTACCCGTGGGACGTCCACCAGAGCTTCTACTATCTGCCCTGGTCTTGTCTGTAACGTGTGTGTCTGTGTCTGTGCAGGAGAGAGCGTGGAGACCATCAAGGACCCAATGAACGCCAATGACACCATAGAGGTGGAACTGCCTCGCCTCATGATCGCCAGCTACTACCCGTGGGACGTCCACCAGAGCTTCTACTATCTGCCCTGGTCTTGTCTGTAACGTGTGTGTCTGTGTCTGTGCAGGAGAGAGCGTGGAGACCATCAAGGACCCAATGAACGCCAATGACACCATAGAGGTGGAACTGCCTCGCCTCATGATCGCCAGCTACTACCCGTGGGACGTCCACCAGAGCTTCTACTATCTGCCCTGGTCTTGTCTGTAACGTGTGTGTCTGTGTCTGTGCAGGAGAGAGCGTGGAGACCATCAAGGACCCAATGAACGCCAATGACACCATCGAGGTGGAACTGCCTCGCCTCATGATCGCCAGCTACTACCCGTGGGACGTCCACCAGAGCTTCTACTATCTGCCCTGGTCTTGTCTGTAACGTGTGTGTGTGTGTGTCTGTGCAGGAGAGAGCGTGGAGACCATCAAGGACCCAATGAACGCCAATGACACCATAGAGGTGGAACTGCCTCGCCTCATGATCGCCAGCTACTACCCGTGGGACGTCCACCAGAGCTTCTACTATCTGCCCTGGTCTTGTCTGTAACGTGTGTGTGTCTGTGCAGGAGAGAGCGTGGAGACCATCAAGGACCCAATGAACGCCAATGACACCATAGAGGTGGAACTGCCTCGCCTCATGATCGCCAGCTACTACCCGTGGGACGTCCACCAGAGCTTCTTCTATCTGCCCTGGTCTTGTCTGTAACGTGTTTGTGTGTGTGTGTGCAGGAGAGAGCGTGGAGACCATCAAGGACCCAATGAACGCCAATGATACCATAGAGGTGGAACTGCCTCGCCTCATGATCGCCAGCTACTACCCGTGGGACGTCCACCAGAGCTTCTACTATCTGCCCTGGTCTTGTCTGTAACGTGTGTTTGTGTGTGCAGGAGAGAGCGTGGAGACCATCAAGGACCCAATGAACGCCAATGACACCATAGAGGTGGAACTGCCTCGCCTCATGATCGCCAGCTACTACCCGTGGGACGTCCACCAGAGCTTCTACTATCTGCCCTGGTCTTGTCTGTAACGTGTGTGTGTGTGTCTGTGCAGGAGAGAGCGTGGATACCATCAAGGACCCAATGAACGCCAATGACACCATAGAGGTGGAACTGCCTCGCCTCATGATCGCCAGCCACTACCCGTGGGACGTCCACCAGAGCTTCTTCTATCTGCCCTGGTCTTGTCTGTAACGTGTGTGTGTGTGTGTCTGTGCAGGAGAGAGCGTGGAGACCATCAAGGACCCAATGAACGCCAATGATACCATTGAGATGGAACTGCCTCGCCTCATGATCGCCAGCTACTACCCGTGGGACGTCCACCAGAGCTTCTACTATCTGCCCTGGTCTTGTCTGTAACGTGTGTGTGTGTGTGTCTGTGCAGGAGAGAGCGTGGAGACCATCAAGGACCCAATGAACGCCAATGATACCATCGAGGTGGAACTGCCTCGTCTCATGATCGCCAGCTACTACCCGTGGGACGTCCACCAGAGCTTCTACTATCTGCTCACCTTCGTCCTGCAGGTAACACCACCTTACATATCAACATACTACAAGAGAGCTGGGGACAATTACAAATACATGCTTAATAATCTTAAAATCGCTCGGATTTAGCTTTTATTCATGGCATACACGTATGACCTGCGTTTATGGATGGTATACGCTTAGCATATGCGTATATAGATGGCCTACGCTTAGGACTACTTTTCTGGATGGCATACGCTTAGTTTATTCATAGTATATTCTCAGGACCTGTGTTTAAAGATGGCATACGCTTATGACTTAAGTTTGTTGATGGTTTACCCTAAGGACCGAGTTAAAAGATGGTATGCTTAGGACATAAGTTTATAGATGATATATTCTAAGGACCTGCTTTAATAGATAGTATGCTAAGGACCTGAGTTTATGGATGGTATGCTTAGGATCTGAGTTTATAGATGGTTTATTCTAGGGACCTGAGTTTATAGATGGTATATGCTCAGGGCCTGCGTTTATAGATGGTATACGCTAAGGACCTGAGTTTATAGTTGTTTACGCTAAGGACCGATTATATAGATGGTTTGCTCAGAACCTGCGTGTATAGATGGTATACGCTAAAGACCTGAGTTTATAGATAGTATACGCTAAGGACCTGAGTTTATAGATGGTATATGCTAAGGACCTGAGTTTATAGTTGGTTTACGCTAAGGACCGATTATATAGATGGTTTATGCTCATGGCCTGCGTTTATAGGTGGTATACGCTAAGGACCTGAGTTTATAGATGGTTTACGCTAAGGACCGATTATATAGATGGTTTATGCTCATGGCCTGCGTTTATAGGTGGTATACGCTAAGGACCTGAGTTTATAGATGGTTTACGCTAAGGACCGATTATATAGATGGTTTATGCTCATGGCCTGCGTTTATAGGTGGTATACGCTAAGGACCTGAGTTTATAGATGGTTTACGCTAAGGACCGATTATATAGATGGTATATGCTCATGGCCTGCGTTTATAGGTGGTATACGCTAAGGACCTGAGTTTATAGATGGTTTACGCTAAGGACTGATTATATAGATGGTATGCTCAGGACCTGCGTTGCAGCCTCACGTCATGAGCCACCGCGAACGACGCAAAATGGTTTGAAATTGATTTTAAACCTTCACGATGACGTAGCAACTGTGTCCTTGAGACTAGTTGTACAACAGCAACGAAACGCCGACATTTGGAAGTAAATTGGCGTATTGATTCCCAACATTCAAAATAATTTAGGCTTTTTCTGCACAGAGAATGAAATGTTCTCATTAATTATGTAAACATTTCCAGCGACATACTACAATTTATTCTGAAAACGGGACTACCTCAAAAATCTTCTGCTTAAAGCTGGTGCTGCGCGTAGTATTGAATTTATAGCAGAATTATTATATATAGGCTTATCTTCAATGCCGACCAAACGCAGAGTTGGACGTGGCAACAGATGATGATAATGATGATATAATTAATCTGATTAAACCACTCCAGCAATAAAGTGCAGCTAAGAAATAATTCAAATGTAAATTTTGGGCACTTGCTGTGGACTCGCGGGGCCATATTCTTGGGTGTGATTGATTTTATTCGGCCGACGCTCTATATCATCTCGTCCTTATAAGAATAGGAGTCCGGTGAACATATTATCTTCCCTAAACCAATCTTTACAAAAACAAAATTAAAAGTGTTACATTTTTCAAAATACATTTACATTTTGGAGCCGCAATTATATATTATATTCAAAACGAATTTTCTTTTTATTTGTCGATTTTTGCTTGTTCACTGCAACGAAATGTAAACATACTATATATTGGTATTATTGTATTATATTTTATTACTTTCATTTACAGAGACACGATCGTATTTCATTTTCTTGCTGTTTTACGAATTAATTCTATCATAAACGCAATTGTTGACAGCTCAACTTTTAAAACAAAATTTATTTCATACCCGTGTATTTCCTCGGAAATCAACGAAACGTTGACGTCCAATGTTGATGCTTTGTAACTCGTGACGAATAGCGATGTTTGTGAATCTGCGAACGAACGCGATGGCAATTTAATTCGACTCTCATACCCAGGCAATCACAAAGCTTTTGCCTGGTAGAATTACTCATTTTCTAACCTACGTACTTCGTTAATTATACCGTAGAGTTGTACCGGTTACGACGATCTACTCTCTTTGAGGCAAGGCTATATTTTAATGACTTGTTAGTGTTGTTTCTCTGTCGACTGCGCTAGAGTCGTTTGTTATAGTCTACCTATTTACCCACGTTCTGAAGTCGTCATTCTTTCATTCTCTTTTATTTTGGTGTATTATGTATTCTGGGTTGTAAAGCATTTATCCCAATTAAGGACAGGTTATTAATTGTTTTCCTTAATTGTCTTACTAATTGTTAAAATGGAAACTGGAATGGAGGATCCGTCATTTGATTTTTATTTATTGTTTATAACTAGATTAGAATGAACTGTGTGAACACAAACATATTTCATTTGACGACAGAATGTTTTTCATAAATAAAAACGGGTCTAGATTTTGATACATATTTTTTAGGGAATAACGGGTCATACGTTACCAACCATGTATACCAGTAACCAACAATCATGTTATGATAAAGGAACGAAATAAGTTTTATTTCCGGAATATCTTACCCATGAGAAGCATATGTGAAATAAAATTCCCCTCTGTCAGTTGCCTATAGAAACTCTAGAACATAACATTAATGTAACATAGTAATAAAAATGAATTTATGAAGTTTCAAGTCAAACAAGTAAGTCATGAAACCTCAATTACTGATATACCGGTACATATATAGCCAGGATGAAGCTTACTTTAAATTTGTTTTCAAAATTATCTCAGAAACTCTACTGTTCCCAAATTTGAACACAACCGAAATTTAAAACCGGGCCGGAGCGATATATAAGCTGGCATAAATTGGCCTACTTTTCAACAATCTGGATATGTAAATAAATCATATTTTGGAAGCAAGGTTTTATTGTGGGTTATGAAACAATCGATACTCCAGCCTAGCTTAGCATGCATGTATTGTAGGCTACTGCTGAAATGTATAACTTAAACGAAACACATTAACTATAGACGCTCGGCCGTTGCTATGTTGTTCCATGTGATACGTTTGTGTAATAGCAACATTGATTTTTGAGAGGTCGATGCTGAAAGTTTAAAGCACCATTTTGAAAAGTATCGTATTTTCCGACAGAGGTAGTTCAACGCTGGCGCCCGACGAGCACTGGATCGATTCCCGCCACTGGTAAACTTGACTGAAGTTGTTCCGAAATTTCCTCATCATTAAAGCGAATAAGGGCGTGGGTTCCTTGACCAATCTTTCAATTTCATAACCAGTCGCAAACGGAAACATTGACGCCCTGTCTAAGGCGTTGATCCTTAAATGCCAGTTAGAATAACATTTAGTGAACTTAAGGGTGTATATCCCCCTATCCTGCGAAACTCGCAATTTCGATCCGTCAAAACATCTTTAAAATATCTTAAAATTGTCCCAAATGTAAACTAAGATTTCAAACTTAGAGAATTTAGTACTTTTCCTTATGAATGTTTCTTTGTTCCTGTCAATAGCTCCGTTTTTCAGGTGTTCTTAGGTAACTAATATAATGTGATGTTGCTGGACACCTTTCACACAGTCACACCTAATTAAGAACATCCGCAAAACGGAAATATTATTGGAACACAAAACCATTCATAAGAAAAAGAACTCAATTTTCTCTATAGGATGACATATTTTGATTTTTCTTTGGGACAATTTAAAACAATTTTCAAGCATTTTTAAAAGACTGAAATCGGATGTTCCGCAAGGAGGTGAACATACAGCTTTAAGGTGAACATACAGCTTTAAGGTGAACATACAGCTTTAAGGTGAACATACAGCTTTAAGGTGAACATACAGCTTTAAGGTGAACATACAGCTTTAAGGTGAACATACAGCTTTAAGGTGAACATACAGCTTTAAGGTGAACATACAGCTTTAAGGTGAACATACAGCTTGAAGGTGAACATACAGCCTTAAAACAATTAGTTTCCAACAATCATTAAGTTGTTAATTTATTTCAATAGTCGAACCAGCGATAACATGTACTGTATTCTCTTCTGCGTTCCGATTGCTTCGTCTGTCGTCATAAGGTGCAACATTCAGTTGGAAATGGAGTTGTCAATTAAATATCTCACGACTATAGCCAAACACTGTAATGTGTGTGAACTGCAGTGGTTTTATTGCAAGTTTCAATTCGCTAAAACCTAATTGATTTTAATTTCACTAAATCATAGGTATATTTAAAAAGGGAGCTTACGGAAACCAATATCCAAGTGACCCGATCAATAACGCTTACGAAAACCTACATCCGATACTTATTATCTGCTTTCCGAAACCACTCCGATTCCTCCGAGCAAACGGTCGGAGCGGCAGATCAGTGATCCGTCTTAAAGGATTACTTGAGTTCGACGCAATTTTAGGCGTGAAATCGATTTTACAGCTCATGGATGGTAAAATACTGTAGGAGAGTGCGGTCTTTGATACATACAGGGCTCTATTGATGATATATCCAATATCCTATATATATGTTTACATCGGAAATCTGCCTTGCGTTCAGAAACTGACAGCAAATCCATGTAGTCTGCATGATCTGTCACCTGACCAGCTCTATCAGATCGGATCCATTTGGAAGGTTTCCGTAAACACCTAGAGCTAACTACAAGCACGACGCTATATAATATACCGATAAAAGATTAAACCTGACAAAAACCCTTGAATGTTGCAGTTCTATTTCCTAACGGCCACGCTGTTCCAATGCAACTTCAGTGACGTCATCTTCTGCACGTGGCTGATCCACACGTGCGAACAGCTGTTGCATCTGAAGGAGATCATGAAACCTCTGATGGAGCTGAGTGCGTCGTTGGACACCCCTATCCCGTACACGTCCAAGCTATTCCGTGTTGACTCGGCGTCCTCTGATGCGCCGTTGCTCTCCAACTCTGGTGAGATGACGTCATGGGCACCGCAATAACCACCATTATAATATATTTCCACGTCCAACACAATTACGACGTGTCGGGAACGTGTACATGTCTCGACACCACTCGTCTCTTTTCACCACGTTCCAGTCTACGCCTCCCTGTTCAATATCCTTCTTCATTCTGTCCTACTATCACTGTTTGGGTCCGTATCTTCCTCTTCTACCTTTAAGCGAGAATCCCATCATTTCCTTAGTAATATTTTTCTTTCTGTCCTGTTCACATGTCCAAAAACCACTTCAATCGCCTTTCCCAAATCCCAATTATCCCCATTAAATGTCTACTCCAACTTGTTCAACAATTATCAACATTCCTTGTTTGTTTCCATCTGATTTTCCAACAACACTTCTTCCATATTTCATGTCAAATTCTTGTACATTACTTCAATCTAGGATCGTCATGCCGAGCTCTATTTTTCCCATGAGTGAAAAATCTCGTGCTTAGGCCTACTCAAGTTAAAAGCGTCCTGTACGACCATTTAAAAAGCATGAAACAGAACACCTTTTGTTTGAACTACATGTTCAAACTTTCTTCTTTTAGATGCGTTGGATCTGAATTTGCGAGGTTACAACGACTACAACTCGGACTACAACCGGCAGTCGACGGGCGCCATAGCCACTCTGAACGGAGGCTTCGTGGGGCCCAACGGGCTGACCAAGAAACAGGAGTTGCTGGTTCGCTCCGCCATCAAGTATTGGGTGGAGCGCCACAAGCACGTTGTCAGGTACGTCAGTGTTATCGTACATTGCAGTGGGGTATACGGGGGCAGGGTGGGGGGGAGGGGGGGGGCTTACCAAGAAACAGCAGCTGCTGGTTCGCTCCGCCATCAAGTATTGGGTGGAGCGCCACAAGCACGTTGTGAGGTATGTCAGTGTTATCGTACATTGCAGTGGGGTATACGGAGGCAGGGGGTGGTTGACCAAGAAACAGGAGCTGCTGGTTCGCTCCGCCATCAAGTATTGGGTGGAGCGCCACAAGCACGTTGTGAGGTATGTCAGTGTTATCGTACATTGCAGTGGGGTATACGGAGGCAGGGGGTGGTTGACCAAGAAACAGGAGTTGCTGGTTCGCTCCGCCATCAAGTATTGGGTGGAGCGCCACAAGCACGTTGTCAGGTACGTCAGTGCTATCGTACATTGCAGTGGGGTATAGGGGGGCAGGGGGGGGGGAGGCTGACCAAGAAACAGGAGTTGCTGGTTCGCTCCGCCATCAAGTATTGGGTGGAGCGCCACAAGCACGTTGTCAGGTATGTCAGTGTTATCGTTCATTGCTGTGGGGTATACGGAGGCAGGGGGGGGGGGGGGGCTGACCAAGAAACAGGAGTTGCTGGTTCGCTCCGCCATCAAGTATTGGGTGGAGCGCCACAAGCACGTTGTCAGGTACGTCAGTGTTATCGTACATTGCAGTGGGGTATACGGGGGCAGGGGGGGGGGGGGGGCTGACCAAGAAACAGGAGCTGCTGGTTCGCTCCGCCATCAAGTATTGGGTGGAGCGCCACAAGCACGTTGTGAGGTACGTCAGTGTTATCGTACATTGCAGTGGGGTATACCGGGGCAGGGGGGGGGGGGGGGGCTGACCAAGATACAAGAGTTGCTGGTTCGCTCCGCCATCAAGTATTGGGTGGAGCGCCACAAGCACGTTGTGAGGTACGTCAGTGTTATCGTACATTGCAGTGGGGTATACCGGGGCAGGGGGGGGGGGGGGCTGACCAAGATACAAGAGTTGCTGGTTCGCTCCGCCATCAAGTATTGGGTGGAGCGCCACAAGCACGTTGTGAGGTACGTCAGTGTTATCGTACATTGCAGTGGGGTATACCGGGGCAGGGGGGGGGGGGGGGCTGACCAAGATACAAGAGTTGCTGGTTCGCTCCGCCATCAAGTATTGGGTGGAGCGCCACAAGCACGTTGTCAGGTACGTCAGTGTTATCGTACATTGCAGTGGGGTATACGGGGGCAGGGGGGGGGGGGCTGACCAAGAAACAGGAGTTCCTGGTTCGCTCTACCATCAAGTATTGGGTGGAGCGCCACAAGCACGTTGTGAGGTATGTCAGTGTTATCGTACATTGCAGTGGGGTATAGGGGGGGGGGGGCTGACCAAGAAACAAGAGTTGCTGGTTCGCACCGCCATCAAGTATTGGGTGGAGCGCCACAAGCACGTTGTGAGGTACGTCAGTGTTATCGTACATTGCAGTGGGGTATAGGGGGGCAGGGGGGGGGCTGACCAAGAAACAAGAGCTGCTGGTTCGCTCCGCCATCAAGTATTGGTCGGAGCGCCACAAGCACGTTGTCAGATACGTCAGTGATATCGTACATTGCAGTGGGGTATACGGGGGCAGAGGGGGGGCTCACCAAGAAACAGGAGTTGCTGGTTCGCTCTACCATCAAGTATTGGGTGGAGCGCCACAAGCACGTTGTGAGGTACGTCAGTGTTATCGTTCATTGCAGTGGGGTATACGGTGGCAGGGGGAGGGGGGGCTGACCAAGAAACAGGAGTTGCTGGTTCGCTCCGCCATCAAGTATTGGGTGGAGCGCCACAAGCACGTTGTCAGGTACGTCAGTGTTATCGTACATTGCAGTGGGGTATACGGGGGCAGGGGGGGGGTAGGTTGACCAAGAAACAGGAGCTGCTGGTTCGCTCCGCATCAAGTATTGGGTGGAGCGCCACAAGCACGTTGTCAGGTACGTCAGTGATATCGTACATTGCAGTGGGGTATACGGGGGCAGAGGGGGGGGGGGGGGGCTGACCATAAACAGGAGCTGCTGGTTCGCTCCGCCATCAAGTATTGGGTGGAGCGCCACAAGCACGTTGTCAGGTATGTCAGTGCTATCGTACATTGCAGTGGGGTATACGGGGGCAGAGGGGGGGGGGGGGGGGGGCTGACCAAGAAACAGGAGTTGCTGGTTCGCTCCGCCATCAAGTATTGGGTGGAGCGCCACAAGCACGTTGTCAGGTACGTCAGTGTTATCGTACATTGCAGTGGGGTATACGGGGGCAGGGGGGGGGGGTGCTGACCAAGAAACAGGAGTTGCTGGTTCGCT
The DNA here is from genome assembly GCA_945910005.1 of Isoperla grammatica. NCBI lineage: Eukaryota > Metazoa > Arthropoda > Insecta > Plecoptera > Perlodidae > Isoperla > Isoperla grammatica. The sequence goes on from OX246740.1 coordinate 35,355,097, forward strand.
CCGCCATCAAGTATTGGGTGGAGCGCCACAAGCACGTTGTCAGGTACGTCAGTGTTATCGTACATTGCAGTGGGGTATACGGGGGCAGGGGGGGGGGTGCTGACCAAGAAACAGGAGTTGCTGGTTCGCTCCGCCATCAAGTATTGGGTGGAGCGCCACAAGCACGTTGTCAGGTACGTCAGTGCTATCGTACATTGCAGTGGGGTATACGGGGGCAGGGGGGGGGGGGCTGACCAAGAAACAGGAGTTGCTGGATCGCTCTACCATCAAGTATTGGGTGGAGCGCCACAAGCACGTTGTCAGGTACGTCAGTGATATCGTACATTGCAGTGGGGTATACGGGGGCAGGGGGGGGGGGGGGGGGGCTGACCAAGAAACAGGAGCTGCTGGTTCGCTCCGCCATCAAGTATTGGGTGGAGCGCCACAAGCACGTTGTCAGGTACGTCAGTGTTATCGTACATTGCAGTGGGGTATACGGGGGCAGGGGGGGGGGGGGGGCTGACCAAGAAACAGGAGTTGCTGGTTCGCTCCGCCATCAAGTATTGGGTGGAGCGCCACAAGCACGTTGTCAGGTACGTCAGTGTTATCGTACATTGCAGTGGGGTATACGGGGGCAGGGTAGGGGGGGGGGGCTGACCAAGAAACAAGAGCTGCTGGTTCGCTCCGCCATCAAGTATTGGGTGGAGCGCCACAAGCACGTTGTCAGGTACGCCAGTGTTATCGTACATTGCAGTGGGGTATACGGGGGTAGAGGGGGGGGGGGCTGACCAAGAAACAAGAGTTGCTGGTTCGCTCCGCCATCAAGTATTGGGTGGAGCGCCACAAGCACGTTGTCAGGTACGCCAGTGTTATCGTACATTGCAGTGGGGTATACGGGGGCAGGGTAGGGGGGGGGGACTGACCAAGAAACAAGAGCTGCTGGTTCGCTCCGCCATCAAGTATTGGGTGGAGCGCCAAAAGCACGTTGTCAGGTATGTCAGTGCTATCGTACATTGCAGTGGGGTATACGGTGGCAGGGGGGGGGGGCTGACCAAGAACAGGAGTTGCTGGTTACAGAAGTGGTTTTTCTACGATGATTGTTTTATTTAGTTTTTTTGGCAAATAGTTGTTGTCGTTTCTGGTTTGTTCTTTATCTTGAATAATATTACATGAAAAAAATATAATTTTTTTTAAAAACAACGCTTATATTTAAATGCACTAAAAAGTCAAAAATAAATTTTCGCTTAACAAATTTTTGCCTCACTCGGAAAATAAAAGCGTTGGGCGCTTTCGGTATTGACATAGATTGCAGTATTCTGCTGTTTATGCAGGGAAAGCGCCCAACGCTTTTATTATCCGAGTGAGGCAAAACTTTGTTAGGCGAAAATTTATTTTTTACTTTTTAGTGCATTTAAATATAAGCGTTGTTTTAAAAAAAATATATTTTTTTCATGTTATATTATTTTATACTTTTAAGTCTTAAAGAATCTTGCAAACGAATATATATCGAATATCGATTAATTAATAATGATGGTTTAATTGATTATTTAGTAAATATGACAATTGATTCATGTATTGTCATTAAAAATACGTCTGTGCGCAAACTTTTAGCTCAATTCGACGTTCGAAAGTGAGTGTTTTATCGATCCCCATATAAAACATCAATTAATTAATTATGATGGCTTAATTGATTATTTAGTAAATATGACAATTGATTCATGTATTGTCATTAAGAATACGTCTGTGTGAAAACTTTCATCTCGATTTGACGTTGGGAAGTGGGTGAAACATCGATTCCCATATAAAACATTAATTAATTATGATGAATTAATTGACTATTTTGAGTACATATGACAATTGATACGTATATTGTCATTTAGAATACGTCTGTGGGAAAACTTTCAGCTCAATTCGACGTTCGGAAGTGGGTTAAACATCGATTCCCATATAAAACATTAATTTATTATGATGTATTAATTGACTATTTTTAGTACATATGACAATTGATTCGTGTATTGTCTTTAAAAATACGTCCGTGTGAAAACTTTCAGCTCAATTCAACGTTGAAAAGTGTGTGAAATATCGATTTCCATATAAAACATCAATAAATTAATTATGATGAATTAATTGATTACTTAGTTAATATGACAATTGATTCGTGTATTGTCATCAAGAACACGTCTGTGTGAAAACTTTAAACTCGATTTGACGTTGGGAAGTGGGTTAAACATCGATTCCCATATAAAACATCAATTAATTAATTATGATGATATAATTGATTATTTAGTTAACATGACAATTGATTCGTGTATTGTCATGAAGAATACGTCTGTGTGAAAACTTTTAACTCGATTCGACGTTGGAAAGTGGGTTAAACATCGATTTCCATATAAAACATTAATTAATTATGATTGGTTAATTGACAATTTAGTAAATATGACAATTGATTCGTGTATTGTCATTAAAAATACGTGTGTGTGAAAACTTTCAACTCGATTTGACGTTGGAAAGTGGGTTAAACATCGATTTCCATATTCAACATTAATTAATTAATTATGATAAATTAATTGACAATTTAGTAAACATGACAATTGATTCGTGTATTGTCATTAAGAATACGTCTGTTTGAAAACTTTCAACTCGATTTGACGTTGAAAAGTGGGTTAAACATCGATTTCCATATAAAACATTAATTAATTAATTATGATAAATTAGTTGACAATTTAGTAAACATGACAGTTGATTCATGTATTGTCATCAGAAATACGTCTGTGTAAATACTTTCAGCTTGATCGGACATCTAGAAATAGGTGGAATGTTAATTCAAAGATTCATCGATTTCCATGTAAAACATTAATTAATTAATTATGATGAATGAATTGACAATTTAGTAAATATGACAAAGTATTCATGTATTGTCATCAGGAGTACGTCTGTGTAAAACATTTCAGCTTGATCGGACATCTAGAAGTAGGTAAAATATCGATTCAAAGATTCCGTCCAGACAAACAAGGCAAGTTAATATAAGCGTTGTAATTTAAATAAATAAATAAATAAATAAATTCACATTTAGAGTCTACCCACTCAGTAATTAAACTGATTTGCAGTGGGGGACTTTAATTTAAAGTGACTAAACCAACCCTGTAGGCTTCGAACACCATCGACGAGTGAGCGATAACCAATCAAAGATCGATATTTCAAATATGAAACAGATGAATCAGTGATTGGACAGTGCGAACACCTGCGGACAAATGCCAGAATCAACAAGGCCGATTCAGAATAACTTTGAATTTATTGAGTGCTTCGTTGCTAGGACGGCTCCAAAGTCACCGTTTACTTATTCCTAAGCCAAGAAGTAATGGAATTGAATCCACATTAGAAGTTAAAAAACTTCTGCCTGAAGCGGGATTTGAACCCGGGACCTTCTGCATTGGAAGCAGGGATGCTAACCACTGGACCAACGAGCCACCTAAAAATACATACAGGATACAGGATACAGGATAATACAGGATAATTCCTTGTCGAAACATTGAATATTTTAAAATTAAAGCGTTAGTAGAGATTGGTTTGCCGTCAAATGTTTTCATTTACCTTATACATGGAGATATTAGCCATTGAAATAAAAGTGTTTCACGACTGGGGATCGAACCCAGATCCTATGTCTCTATGTACCGTTGCTTTTACCGGTTTTAGCTACGGACTGCTGGGAAAAAACTGTTGATTATTTTTGCGATTGATGACATATGCTTGACCGAGCACCAGACTTCATACTCGCAAATTGTTTTGCGCTGTATAATTATATACGTGTAATATATATATATGTTGTAACATTTTTGTTAATAGTAATAACATTTTAATTAAAGCAGTTAAAAAACATAAACATTTTTACGGTACTTTTATACAAAATCAGTGTATGAATGCTATAGAAAAAATCAAGTTATTTAGTTCAAGTTAGTTAAACACAGTTATTGGCCAGAGTCACGTCCGGGTTGCCTTAATTGTAATATTGTTGCAACAATACAAAGTTGTTTGCCATCCGCTGGATCCCGTTTTAATTATGATCCAATACAGAGTGGATGATAATTCTGTAAATTAAGTAGACTGTAATTAGTAAAGCAGTACACACACAAAAATCTGTTCTTTCTATGTAACAATGTACCATGAAACTGGAAGGAGAAAATAATATGAATGGCATATTAAGTCTATTGACAAATTGCAATTACTTTTCAAGAAATATTCAACATAAGTTTATAATGAATAAAATAGAGAAATTATGCAGTAATAAGCTTATTGACTTCAAGCAAAATTAATTAATATTTCTTTGCGCATACTTTAACTTTGTTTGCTACTTCTGAATAGTCGTTATTCGATTTTCAAGTTTCCGCTTATTAGAATGTAGGGACATTGTTCTAAACTAGCCTAAGGGATAAATTCATAAAGCACGATTTTATACAATTGTGTATTATTAAATTTCAAAGCGTTACAAAAGTTATCCAATAAAATATATCCAATCAATTAGTAAAAAGTTCCAGTGCTTTATTTCGTTACACAAGTGGAATATAAACAATTAAAACCAAATGCGCAACAACTACAAAATGAAAAAAATATGCTACGAAGAAAATCTACGACGCATATTGGCTAATGTGCACGTTTTTTTTTTAGCTAAGATAAAAAGTGATATTGTTCACACAAGTTGTATGAAATAGCTCAAGCTGAGAATGTAGTCTATAGATACTTGTTTGTTGAAAAACGTTCTCTGCAGATGCTATGGGTGCCAATTATTTGTCGAGAGACGAAAATGAAGGCCCAGTACCAGAACTGTGTAACAAGCGGGATTATAATATAGAGCTAAAAATTGGTAATGTTCATTTTCGTAGGAATCACTGCAAAATTGGTAATATTCATTATGGCAGGAATCACTGCTGTAAGTTGTGCGTAGGTTCCGCAGTTATCCAAGGATTGTTAATCGGAATCCATTTCTAAAATTCGCTTTATGTGACTGAAGAAAATCTCCAAAAGCGTTCAGTCAGGATTGCCGGTGATCAGGATCAAACCGGCAACCTACCGAAAAAGAATCTCATGTGCTACCACATTTTTCCGTCGAATGAGTAGGATCATCACAGCTATCATGTTCAGACAAGTTTCGAAGCTTTACTGGGAACGTAACGCGCTCCAATTGATGGTAGGTGATCCATTGCTGCTATCTGGTAATCTCTTTCTCAGTTTTATCACATTCCGTCACAATCTATCACCACTCTCCGAACATACAATTCGTCCGTGGTCAAGGAACACACTGGCGAAATGCAAACTCAAAGAGATATGTTAGTTGTTTTATACAATAATAAAATTAATAATAATAATAATAATAATAATAATAATAATAATAATAATAATAATAATAATAATAATAATAATAATAATAACGATGATATAATAATAATTATAATAATAATAATACTAATAATAATAATAATAATAATAATAATAATAATAATAATAATAATAATAATAATAATAATAAAAATAATAATAATAATAATAATAGGTAATAATAATAATAATAATACTAACAATAATAATAATAATAATAATAATAATAATAATAATAATAATAATAATAAAAATAATAATAATAATAATAATAATAATAATAATAATAATAATAATAATAATAATAAAAATAATAATAATTGCAATACATATAATAATAATAATACATAAGTTCAATATTGTGTGTAACATCATACTTGTACAAAACGTAAATAAATACGGAAATACAATATACACTACACACATTCTTTATAACAAAATAAGTTCTCTACACTCGCGTAATCAATCGCACCCACATATAATATGTGTGACTGATAAAACATTTCTACAAATAAAATACATATATTTTATTTTATTTGTAGAAATGTTTGGTCAGTCACACTCATATGTACACACATGAATATGTGTACACATAGTACAAGCAGTGTCGTGCGTTGGGGCAAATAGTCGAAAAAAAACTGGTTGAGTTGATTAGTATTATTGCGATTAAAAATGTCAACCTTTCTTCTACAAATCACTCACGTCTCTGGAAGTACAGGGAGCTCTAAGCCACATATTCCTTCAATGATTAAGCTCCTATCTAAACTATGTCCGTGGTTGAGACACAATGTGAATTCATGCAGCCAATGTGTATATATAGTTCTCGCCTAAAAATATGTGCACGTCTAGGCTGCTCCCGGAAACGCGACCGGAACCGAACAATGACAATAAAAATAAAAATAACAACAATGACCAACCTGGTCGCTCCGGTCGCTATGGCGTTCAAATTTAGTTGAGTGCCGAATAACAGGTTCGGGCAGGAACAATGAACACACTTGTATCTCAACCCTCGTTCAACTTAAGTTGAAACCGCTGTGTAACGAAAATGTCGCCACTACAATGTTCAAGGAAGTGGTATTTAATTACAATATGCCTATTAAATTCACACAAAATATACTTGAAAGAACATTTTTTTCATTGTCTACCCAATCAGTAACAAAAACTGATTTTGCTTCATGCTTGTTATGACGGCTTAAATGTCACTGATTATACACACTAGTAACATGCAGACATATTTGTCAATTTGAAGTAAAAAAAAAAAAAAAAAAAAAAAACAGCTCAAACCAAGAATCAAACCCTGAACCTTTGTATTGGAAGCAAGAACAAACTCACTCGGCCAACGAGCCAACAATATCCCTTCTATGTATTTTATAATTCGAATATAAATCACTGAAGGTACACGTTTTTAAGCTGTGTATCCATGTGTCCTAGTTAGTGTTCATTCCAGCGACAAGATTGACATTTTACACCTTGCACAAGGGGTAGGGTTGGGGGGGCGCAGGGGGGGAGGGGGTTGTTTGCCGAGGTGTTTCCTGATCTGGTATAACCTGTAAATTGCGGGAGTGTTGAGCCCGAGAGATGTAGGGAGCCATCAGTCACTTACTCACTCACTCACCCCACTTGATTTCTCTGCTGTTGTCTTAGTGATTTGTGACTCGAATCACTAAAGTGTCGTCCGTGGTGACTTATCACAGTAGGGGCGCAGGACTTAGTGTGGTAAAGTGTCGTAAAATGCGGTTTTAAAGATGAAACATTAGCGGTTTAAAGATAACAATCACGGAGTGATTTAGATACAGACAAACTTTATGCTCCCATTGAGCAGGAAAACGAAAAATTGATGACAGCCTTAGATATTTTGGGTGTATATCTTATCTTTTGAAACGATTCTAATCGAGAAGACAAGTATATGGGAAACGCTCTGTGTGACACGTCGATAAATGAGGACCTGACCTTGACTGAGTGCGAGGTGCTATGCGTCACCTGTTTTGTAGTTCTACGAGTCGTACGGGGCGGCAATATAATATTGCCCTCGCTCGTCACGTCTGATTTATATCGATTTATTAAATAATTACCGGATCGTGTTGAAATTAAAATACTAGAAGGGATTTGATATTTTGCCGCCATTTTGTTTTTTTATTATAACAAGTTACTATGGTGTAGGACTAAAGCGTTCCATTCATATCGAAGTTTGCGTATGTTTTAAATTCCAACTTCATGGAATCTCTGTTCGACCGCTAAAGCAAACACACAAAATTAATAGGTCTACCCTAAACGTCAAATGGAGACGGATGGTAAACGCCAGATGACATACATGCCCACGCCAAGCTTCGAACCCGGAACGCAGCAGCCCCAGGAAGAATGTATTTATTATTGAACGACGAAGCGTACTCAACACGTTAATATTTCAACGACCAATCTTTTGCCTCTTACGAAAAGCAGAAGTAACCTTGGTCGGTTCGGCGATTCCATTAACGGGCCAAACAATGGAAAGCCGATTTGAGAAAAAGGACAATAGGAGAGATTAATTATACGAAAGTGGAAAGGTACTGAGTGGAAGGGGGAACGGGGGACATAATTTTAACGATTTTCTTTCTCGGGAGAGGCAGATACGCCTGGTACATTTCTAGTTTAATATTCAAGTCAATTTCACAATGTTTAAACCAACCGATTATATAATAGTTTTGCAATATATGAGAAATTTACAGAATATTGAAAAGGTAATAAAAACTCTGGTTGTAGTTTCGAAAGAACTAAAAACTGTTATAAAATTTGTTTTTAAATATTTTAATCTTTGTGTAGAAAAAGTTCAAAATTGTAATTGGGTCTAATTTACAAAATAAAAAATATATATGTATAACGATATTTGAAACATTTTTAATTTAATCCAGTTTATAGTTTTACGAAACCCATCGGGATTATTTATATATTTTTCAATAATTTTTAGCGTAGGGCCTATCGTTATAGCCGCACTATAAACTAACTTGGAAGTGTTCATTCATTTGAAAATGCATCCACAGCTGAGTATGTGCGTTGCCGCTAAGTACCTTATTGACATTTCCTCACAGTCCGTGATGGTAGCGAATCCATCGTGCTAGCTATGAATAGCAATGGCGCGATGCTAGCCAGCTAGGGCGCAAACCAGATTTAATATTCAGTCTAAGTACAGAGTAGATTTCGTCGGTGAATCTTTGATGATGAGTCCAGCTCGCCACGCTAACAGCTGATGGGAGCAGCACGCGAAGGTGCGCTGCAATATTCATGGCAGTCACGAGGTCATATCTAGGCTAGAGGAATCGATGACGCTTAGCCTGGTGTCATCAGACTTAAGCGGGACTCAAATTAGTGTAAATTAGTTATGAATGATGATTTAAACAATTATGATCCGAATCTTGTGTTTTACGAGTAGAATAGTTATGTATTTAAAAATAATGGTGATCGCCATCGAAATCGGGATCGCAATCGGGATAATGGAAAGGTAGGCTAGCGATCACGGCCTACTGTAATATACTACGACAGACACAAATAAGCTATGTGCAAGTCATTTTTTTTATATTAATTTACTAGATAAGGATTAACTTCCCGACCACAAAAATATTTCATTTAAAAGTTGGGCTGAAAGTTTCACACGTATTCCTGGCGGAAAACACGGAACATACGTCACACGCTATGTTTCACCAATCACCCAATCACATAACAATAAATTCCATAACTCGTCTGTGCAGATAATCTTACCCAGAAGCGTACTCTATAAAATAGTTTACATTACGCCTAAAGCGTCGATCACAACCAATTAGCGTGCGAAAATTAACGTGTACAAATTTTAGAAATTGATGTAGGTGTTCAGAATGAAATTTCACAAATGAACATAAACCAATTAGATATGACTGCACTTTCCGCGATCATCTGACCTTCTATTAACGTACAAAATGTTCTGAACTTTGCACAAGATTAATGAAAACTGAATTGTCCTAACCTCAACAGCTTTCTTAAAACCCGCAAACAAACTCGAAATATGTGTATTTGGTTTAGTGCGAATGCACTCAATTTAGAAAATTACTGAAATTAGTTGTAAAGTTGAAGTAGGTTAAACTTTTCGATAATTACGTGTAGCGATAATTTCGCGAATTTCCATGTGAACATTAGCATATTATGAACTGCATTGGAATAACTCCGTAATTTTCATAAGTAACGTACGCTAATTGCTTCTGAACGGGCTTTTATTAATTTTATGAAGATTTGACAACTTTCCGTTGTTGTGTGAAGAAGACTAGACAACAGCTGGAGTTATAGGTTTCACAATCAAGTAGACCTTGTATGTGTAATCGTTTCCGGACCGTTTTATTCATAAGTATAGATGTGTTCCAGCATTCATTTCACAAGTAATAGTAGATTACCTGCCGGGACACCAGTACATAAAAAGGACACTAAAGGGATTTGTATTGCTTTGTTAATGTAGGGAATATATACAATAATAGAATTGAACGTATATATTATATAAATATTTTTTCTGTAACATGTAATGTGCAATCCAGTATGAATATTGGAACATTGGATTACTGTTGGCTGAGTGAGATTAGTAATCCGATGAATTCTGGAACGCAGCTAAAGATTACAAGAAGGACCACCCATTGTTTCTCTTTTTGTACAAAAATGTAATTTTTCTAGTTATGGCAGCGCAATTAGTGAGAAAACTTGTCCCTGCTGGGTCTGGATTGGCCTTAAGAAAGCTCCTGGGTAGAAGTGGGGTTACGGGTGTCGTTCCTTGCAATAAATTGGTGGACTGTATTTTAGAATTTAAAATATATGTATATAACTAAGACTGCATCTACAGCTACAGTTGAGAAACTGTAAGAATAACGGCCCCCTTCATATCCCCTCTACAGCTACCCGATCCCCCTCAACTCCGTGATAACCTAACAAAATGAAAAGTGTAACTGCAAACCAGTTTGTTTCAGTTGTTCAGTTTGTCGTTTCATGGAGTTGAGGGGGGTCGGGTAGCAGTGGTGGGGATAAGCAGGGGGTCGTCATTCTTACAGTTTCTCAACTATAGTTGTGGTGTAGGCTTGAAGGTGCAGTGCTGAGGTGGGCGTAGTGATGAACCCACCGTGAGACAGAAAAGGAATTACAGAAACTCGAGTATAGAAGATGTAGGAATTATGAAAATGCCAGGAAGGCAGTCGAACCCAAGACATAAGAGGAGAGCCGCTCGAAGGCAGTCGGTGTAAGCGTAGAGGGTGTATTAACTCGTGGGCGGTGAGGACGAACGGGCAGCAAGTGGTCGGCTTGAGAATACACACTGTACACTGCACTCAGTATCGAAAGTGCCCTAGCCAGGGCACGAGAGAAAAATGCAGACAAGTTGTCGGAGAAGTATAAACTTTAGAAGAAAACTGGCTGGCTAGTAAGCCTAGCAGAGAAGATAAAAGTAAGCGGGAGGGGGGGGGGGGGGGGTATATTCACCCTGAGTACAACTAAATTACAAAGCTGCATAGAAGCAGACACAAACAACTAACATCGGGGGGTGAGTCAACTGACAAAACATACGCGAACTCAAGCAAGTAGACAAATCAGTCACTTGAGGAGGAATGAAAACAATAAACGCTAGAGAAGTCTACAAACTAATTGGCCCAAACATTTAATCCCCATACTGGTACAATAAATAATATGTTACAAAAAACTTGTATGCATCTTACTACTCACGATACTTAACGTTACGTGATAGAATAACTCCTGGACTGAGATTGCACGAATTTCGGTAAATGAGCAGGGCCCCCCATTTACAAAAGTGCCTTGTGCTAAGACGTCCTAGTTTAGGCACTTCTTAGTTATATAAATCACGCATATGTCGTTTTACAATGTCATAAATATGAATGATAGTAAATTAACAACAATTTAACTAATAATATATTATTTTTGAATGTGTAGTAGGAGATGATTAACTTGATTTGCCTAAGTTAGGACAACTAAGAGTTAGGCTTCTTTGTGAATCCAGGCCCAGGAATCGAAGGCGTGCTGTGATTGTTAAAGTTCAGATTAAGTCAACCTTTTCGTGCGTTACATCTATGTTAAGTGGTTGTGAACTGTCCCATTGCTTCACAGTGTTTGTGAACACAGTGTCTGTGACCTTAATGGTAATAACTAATAACATATTGTCTCGCACACAGGTTCGTGGCCATGATAAGTGACACCTACGGTGGAGCCCTGCTGATGCACATGCTCACCAGTACAGTCACTTACCTTGCTAGCCTACCAGGCCAGGGCAAGTGGTTGTGAACGATGCTTAATGCTGATAACATATTGTCTCGTACACAGGTTCGTGGCCATGATAAGTGACACCTACGGTGGAGCCCTGCTGATGCACATGCTCACCAGTACAGTCACTCTTACCTTGCTAGCCTACCAGGCCAGGGCAAGTGGTTGTGAACGATGCTTAATGCTGATAACATATTGTCTCGTACACAGGTTCGTGGATGGCCATGATAAGTGACACCTACGGTGGAGCCCTGCTGATGCACATGCTCACCAGTACAGTCACTTACCTTGCTAGCCTACCAGGCCAGGGCAAGTGGTTGTGAACGACGCTTAATGCTGATAACATATTGTCTCGCACACAGGTTCGTGGCCATGATAAGTGACACCTACGGTGGAGCCCTGCTGATGCACATGCTCACCAGTACAGTCACTCTCACCTTGCTAGCCTACCAGGCCAGGGCAAGTGGTTGTGAACGACGCTTAATGCTGATAACATATTGTCTCGCACACAGGTTCGTGGCCATGATAAGTGACACCTACGGTGGAGCCCTGCTGATGCACATGCTCACCAGTACAGTCACTCTCACCTTGCTAGCCTACCAGGCCAGGGCAAGTGGTTGTGAACGACGCTTAATGCTGATAACATATTGTCTCGCACACAGGTTCGTGGCCATGATAAGTGACACCTACGGTGGAGCCCTGCTGATGCACATGCTCACTAGTACAGTCACTCTTACCTTGCTAGCCTACCAGGCAACACGGGTAAGTTTCCCCATACAAACAATATGCGGGCTATTAACATTTAACATACATTCTATAAGTAGATATAATAACATTTATTAATATGTTGACTCTTTCCCTGACAGTATGGTAAATCAATAGTTCTATAATTAAAAAATAAATACATGCTAAAACCCCGTTTTTTTTTGGGGGGGGGGGGGGGACCAATACTTGCCCGTCTCTCAGTGGGGAGGAGGGAAGGGGGTACTTAAAGATGATTAATAATTAGTAATGGTATTAAAAAGGTATTTTTTCTTTCAAACGTTGTCAATAGAAGCATATCAGTCAATATATACACATATTTTAATCGTGGGTAGTAATTCTTAGTTTGAACAAAAGGTTATTTAACAGCTTACTATAAAGTTACTTGATTTCTTTGAAGCTATCTAATTTTTAGGCTCCACGCGACTCAATTATACCTAAAAAGCAATTGACTACCCACTTATTCCTAAAATTCTAATTTATTTATTAATCATCTTTATGACGAGACTTAACAACCAAGTTTCACCTTAGTTAACAAACTCTTAATAAATGAGTAAAGAAAGACATGAATCAAATAAAGCTCTTCCAGAGTTAACTACCAAAGTAAAAACATAACATACTTATTTGTGATTCCCTACAGTTGGTATTTTCTTGAAATAATATAATATTCACCTTTTATTAACTTAACGCAATCGTTATTTAAGCTTGGGTAATCATATTAAATAAGAACAAAAGTTCAAAGGATTCTAAGTGATTCACCGCTATTTTAGTCTCTGTCACCGCCTATTCCGTGTTTCGGGTGTGGGGGTTGCTAAATGAGGCTGGGAGGAATCGAGAGGTCGCTGTGAGAGTCACGGGAATTAACTAGCGCGTCAGATGGGGCCGGTGTCCCGAGGTCAGTGAATAGCACCCCCCCCCCCCCTCCCCCCACCACTCTTCATCGATCTGCGAGGACACAGTTTGACCCTTAAATATATGGAAGAATAATTTGTGGTTGTACTATTAACATTAAATTATGTAATTTGTGTATTTGCATAATAACCTAAACAGATGTTTCTCATATAAATGTAATCAATTTAATTATTTTCTTTTTCTTAAATTTATGTTATCGCGACCTAATTTTTTTAGTCATTAAAATAAAATTTAAAATCTAGGAAAATTAAAAAAATAATAGAAGAAATATTTGTGAAATGTGCGCTGATAAGAAAACATTCTAGAGTAGGCCTACACATAATATTATATAATTTATTTGAAATAACTATTTGTATATGTAATTACATAAAATTACTTTATGCATGAAGTCATTGCTGTGACCCCTAGATCGAGAGTTTCGACGTGTACGCCGTGTGCAGGGGCGGATCTAGCCTTGATTTATGGGGGGGGGGGGCGGTTTCATGGAAGGCGATTGACAATTATTATAGAGGGGGGGGGGGCTTATGTGCATATACAAGTTTTGAAGAGTAATGTACATTATGTTTAATCTATCACATTTTCAAAATATACTTTACTTCAGTCAATACTGACATTGTCACATTTTGGGTGAAGCAATAACATAGTTGTCCCTAATGTTGACGTAAAAACGAACAACACATCTCATTTTTTTTTTGATTTTGAGATAATTACGGAAGTTTCAGGGGTGTCATTCGGAAATAACGTAAGTTCACACTAAGTATCGATTTGTAAGTGAACCTGAGAATATTCATTTAATTTGATTCCTTTTAATTTATATTATTTACATTTACTTTAAGGGTATATAAACAAACGTGCGTGACATACCACAGATTTTGAGATAAATACAGAAGTTTATCGGGCTGTCAGTGGAAAATTACCTAATGTCACACACATTACTGATTTGTAAGAGAACCAGAGTGTATTCATTTAATTTGATTTCTGCCAATTAATTTCAATTAGATCTTGTTTAATCACATATAAACATACCTGCGTGACATACTACGGATTTTGAGATAATTACGCAAGTTTAACGGGCTGTCATTCGAAAATAACTTAATTTCACACATAGTAGCGATTTGTAAGAGAACCTGAGTATGGCATGCGCATACGTCGGCAGGGGCGGATACAGGCTCGATTAGTTACATAAAGCATGGCAACTTAAGTTCGGTAACGACTCCAAAATAATAATTATTCAAAATTTCCATTTTTTTTGGCCATGGGGGGGGGGCGGTCGCCCCCCCCCCCCTGTATCCGCCCCTGGCCGTGTGCGTGGTTGGTTATCTGTTCTTATGTCATTGCTGTGACCTCTAGATCGAGAGTTTCGACGTGTATGCCGTGTGCGTGGTTGGATATCTGTTCTACACGTTCGCCCAGGTGTTCTTGTTCTGCTACCACGGCAACCGGCTCATTGAGGAGGTGAGTTCCATTGTCTTTCTTCAAAGCTTTCAGATCCTAAGCCCACACTTCACTTGAGGCAGCATTACAATGGCAAATTGGAAAATATTAATCAACAATCTCATTGTTTTATGTTGTATATAACCAAACCCTACTTATATTATCATGTTTTATCTTTGTCCACTTTGGTGCTAAGCTCGAGTACATTTCGAATATGACAATAGGACAATGAATACACAGATAGATGCACAATGAGACAGCCGTCTAAAGATATATATTAAATTCTACATTTCCCAAACACCCGTATGTACTGTTTTAAGAATATTATACCCGGACAACAGTACCTAGTGTGAATTAAAGGTAGGTGCAAAATAGTTGGGTATTAAACTCACCGTGCAGAACTAGGATTTAAATAGGCCGGCAGTAGTGGGTAGGAGCGTTTTTAAATTAACGCGTTTCTTTTGTAAATAAAGGCATCTTTAACACAAAAGTTGTGATTTCAGGAAACTTGTTAAAACATACTCAAAAGCTCTATTCATTTATAACAACCAGTAATATACCATTCCAGCTTCATTTGAAAACAAATTATAAATTTCAGAAACATAGAATTTAAATTAAATTAAAATTCCTCCCATTTTTTCTTGAAGTTTATAAATCTATAAGCATAACCCATTATATATCCACTAAAGGAGGGACTTTTGAAAGATACTTTAAGGAGATAAAGAGATACTTTTAAAGGAACTTTTAACATTCTAGATTCATATGTTCCTTCTTTTTTTTAGGAACTGTAACTTTCAAAAGTTCTTTTTAAACACATAGTAACTTGACTTTTTAAAGTTCCTTTTTTGGGGAACTTACCTTACACTGAAGGCACGTATTAGTAAGTAAATATTTTATTTCGCATATAGCTTTTGTTATACATTTTACTCATATACTAACGTCCCGTGCTACACATACCAGAGCACGATAAGACATGGTCATTTGGATTTAAATAACAACATAAAAAAATATGGATTTTCTTTACTATCCTTATATTTCACCTTATCATAAACTCTGATTTTGATAAATTTAATCATCGATCTGTTTGAAAAATCTTTTTCCATTACATATAGGGAAGTGATTTCTGAGTGCTACTTTTGATCGTACATTCTAGATCTTCTTTTTATTGGTGAATATCATTTACTTGACATATTTTATTTAAATAGCTAAGGGGCATTTTAAATATTATAACCAATGTATTTAAGGCTATTCTCTGCTGCACAGAGGTCCATTGTATTGCTAGTAGTCCTTTATCCTTGTATATCTGTTGCATCCTACTAAATCATCGCTGTGCTTGTGTGTCTAGAGCTCGTCTGTGCTGGAAGCCGCCTACAGCTGTCACTGGTATGACGGCTCCGAGGAAGCCAAGACTTTCATACAGATCGTGTGTCAGCAGTGCCAGAAAGCTATGATCGTCTCTGGAGCTAAGTTCTTCACTGTGTCACTGGATCTCTTCGCCTCGGTGAGCAAGAGCACTATTCCTTTTGGCTTCGATGTGCTTGAATAATATAACTGACTCAAAAATTAAAGAAGCTTTATATAAAACGGTAAAAAAATTATCATCTTTCAAATTCAAACATTACTTTTTTCTTGCAGGAAATTACTAAACTATATTTGAAATAAATTTATGTGAATTTAATTTTAGAAAATATTTTCTTTGCCAGTCGTATGAAGAAATATTACAAATTAGCTAGGCTATTGTAAAAATGAAACAACTCACCTATTTTTGCATTAGTAGAAATGATGTGGTTATAGATACACACACACAACATATAAACAATTTAACACATTAACTCTAATTACCTTATTGAATATCTAACATAGGTTTGAATTGAAAAACGCATCTTCACTGATGGTATTTCTCTAGATTTATTTTGTTACACTATATCACGTTGTAGTGGTAAGAATAACCATCAACACTTAAACCAAACACATAAAAGTAGAATACAAATAAAATACCCCACCAAAATGTCATAAGTATTTTCCTGATATATAACCCAGGAACGAGATATCACTTCATTTGGTTCGATAGTGTTATTGAATGAAATGTAGCTTATGTCTCTGTAAAAGAGTCACATGTATGTAATCGATTAGCTTGAATTAAATAATACATTTTAATTAATAAATATTTTTTGGCTCGATGATTAGTGGATTTATCCCGTTCCCATGTAGGAAGTACAGGGTTTAATTCCTGGTTCTGGCTGGGGTTCTGGCTGGGTTCTTTAAACTTCATAAGCTGACTACAATCTAACTAACTTGGAAGCCGTCATAGCAAGGAAGCACACGACATACTGTAAAACATCCCGACCCCCCCCCCCCTCCCCGAAAAATAAGTTCTTGCAACTCTGTGGGTAGAAACAAATTAAAAACGTACTTACGAAATATTTCGGTGCATATAGGTCAAATTTAAAAAATTCTATGTTTTGTGTAGTCAATGACCTTGTTGTGAAGTTGACCTTGGGATTCAGACGTGTTTTTGGTGGAAGTGCCGGGTTATCACAGACAAGATTAAATTACCACCCCCCCCCCCCCCCTTTCCTGCATTGCTAACCAAGTTATGCCTATGTTTCTGTTCCTCATATAATTGACTTGTATGACCTTGAAAAGTACCGCCCTGCACTACTAACCTAGTTTTTCAGTGTTTCAGTTCCTCGGAGGTTGCTCACTCTTGAACAAGTGCCGGTCCGCACCACTAACCTAGTTTTTCCCAACCATATGACCTTGAACAAGAACCACCCCGCACCCCTAACGCTGTTTCTTCTGTTAAGGTGCTCGGAGCTGTCGTCACCTACTTCATGGTGTTGGTTCAACTCAAGTAGATCCTCCTGCAGATCATCCTTGCTGGCCATTCTTCTTGTCATAGGATCTCAATACGCGTGCTTCAGTGATGAACAGAAGTAAATCCGAATTGAGAAAAGTTAAATGTATTCTCTAATAACCATCATATGTTTAACTAAGCTTGGGTTGCGGGTACTGCCCCGAGTCGAGAGTGGGTGAGCGGATTAGTGGAATGTGAGAATGGTCTGGGTGATGGAGTCTGTACTCGACAAACGCTAGTACAGATTATAGCAACAGCTTTGTGCCAACTTAAAGAAAACAACAAATGTCTTTGACTATTAATACGCGTTCTAACGGTAGTTATTTTTTGTTGTAACGAGAGGTAGGTTCGTTGTTGATAGTTGTAGTTCATCCGGAAGATTGTTATTGGGTATTCGGGTTTTGTCGTGTAGGTTCACTTTAATTAAACAAGAAATAATTTAGTTTTCTAAATAATAGTTTAAATTGTTCTTTACTGTGTTACATTCTGTTGTCTTCTTAAACTCAATATAGTTACTACAATTTAACTAAAAATACTTGTTTTAAAATATTACTAAAACATTAATTTGTTTATTTAACCGTCATTTTTTACTCTACTACTCTTTCTTGTGTTGTGTTCATTAAAGAGTGGCATTATATTCATTCTTATGCATTATCGAATCAATTTGTATTAAACTGTTTATTGCTTTCTTAAATATACATTTACTAGTCAATTTTGGTTGTAGTAAATGCAAATTTTGTGTCGTTTATTTATGTAAAAGTTAATTAAGGGGTTTTTGTAGTATATATATATATATATATATATATATATATATTATATATATATTTTATTTATGGACGGAATACATATGAGAAGATCGATCTTGAGTGGAAAATAAAATATACCACAATACTAGTTGCAACGACTATTCAAATAACGTGTTTACCAAAAGTAATGTCTCTATCTAAATTACTCCCTCGGGACTGAAAATCAGCCATCAGCCTTGAGAAAAGTATTTGCCGTGGAAACATGGAAACACTGAGGTATTCTTGCAATCACCACCACGTATTTTGTAGCCCGAATAACCAATAACCAATGTGTGTAGATTGAAATGAGTGAAGTAATAACAAGCAATATGAAGGAAGTAGAAAGAGTGGGAAAAAATAAAACAACATAAACAAATGAAGCCGGATGAACGCACAATGTAAAGCAATATCACAATTTGAAGGGAAATCACAATTTCGAGGAGATCAGAAAAAGATCACGATGAGATAACCATTATTTTAAGGAGGAAAATTGCTTCAATTAGTGTTTCTAAACATTTTCACTAGGAAATAATGGTTTTTAATACAAATAGACTTGTGTAAGACATGGTTAAACCAAACATCCACAAAACAGGTGTGATATCATTGCATAGATTGATAAATCATGCATCAATCAATGGTTTTATCTACAATGCAATCGATAAGTCGAGAATAAAGTAAACGATAATTTTCATTTACCAACAAACACACAAAATAGAATTTTAGCACACGTGCGTTTTATGTGTGTTTCATGAATATTTATTGACACAAACCATCCCTATATTATTAGATAATTAGCATATTTTCGAGACGTCAGTAATAATGACAGCTTAGGTTTTCCGTTTTGTCTACGAACTTTTGCTTTTGTTAATTATCACTAGGAAAACGCTCCAACAATTAACAACAATTCAAGAATGCGCATTGCAAAAATTGTTCTTATTTCCATGGCTATTATACTTTCCGACATTGTTGTATGCAGTGCAATGTGCGTTGCTAAGAATTTTCGTGGTCATGTTTTCAATACGGTCCGCCACCGTTACTAACACTTATTGACAGCAAAAGAAATGTAATTTCTGCCTCTAATACGTATTGGATCGCGTTTACATTAGTATATTCGTGACCGGACAAAAATTTACTATAAGATAGCCACCTCACATTTTGTTGTTACTGCGTTTTAGAAAAATATTTTCGAGTAACTTTCGTGTAACTTTGCCAATATTTATCAGATCGCCATTTAATTAACATATTCGTGATCGGAAAAATCTGTAGAAAAATCTGGCTATCTCACATTTTGCCGCTATTTTGTTTCAGAAAAATATTTTGCAGTAACTATGGTGTAACTTTGTAACTGTTCAAACGATTTTGCCTCAAAACTATACACCTTCAATCCACATCAAGGCTTGTGGATGGTCCAAATTTCAAGTTGATCGGACTTTCCGTTCGACCGCTATCGACGGACATAAAAACAAAAAAAAACAAAAAAAACAAAAAAAAAACAGAACGAAGTGCCATAAGAGTCAAGTGGAAACGCTCGCTTCGCTCGCTTAAAAAAGCAGTTTCAAAGTTATACATTTTGATTTATTTATAGAAACACTACTGAATTTTGAAAATTAAAAATCAATATATAGTTCGGTCTTACCATTTTTTTTTTTTTTTGCATTTTCGGTTCATTAATGGGAAAGAACATAAAATATAAAATATACGTTTAAAGATATGCCGGCATGATTGTTTTTTATCGTGTTCACTTAAGGCGAAATTAATTTAAATTCCTCAAAATATGCAAATTTCATGTAAGGATAATTTTATAAAAAGCAAAGAATAACAGTAATCATAGAAACTAATTTGTAAATAATAATTGTAGTGTAAATACTTCTATTGCGGTATTCTATGAAGGTTGTCAATGCGTGTGTGAAAACGTTCGTTCTTTCAAATACGTAGCATCACATTATTCACATCTAGTCAAGTAGATTTATTCCCGCGTGTGCGAGCTGGAGTGGCTGTAAGTGCGAATGTATGTACAAAATATGCGACTGCATTAATTCAATTACCTTATGTGTACGCGATGTGTGTACGTGTGAGTGCGTGTGTACGTAGCGATAGACGTTTTAGTATGCTTGTCAGTTATAACAAATTTGTTTAGTATATGCGGGAGGATTACATTTCTCACTTAAACTTGTATAGTTGTTAGTTTGTGTATAAAGCACTAATATTTTTGAGATTCAATTTACTTCTGTCCATCACTGTAAAACCAAAATGGCCACGCAACGGTTAAGTAGGAGAAGTCAAGACAGCGTCTAGATGCAGGTAACGGCGTGTATACTGTGCAATGACGTCACGAGAGTGGTGTATACTACTTGTTGTAGGACTATTTGACTCTGCTAAATCCTTGCTATGATATATAGTAAAATATGCATTTATAGTATATCTTAGTATGAAAGATGTTTCAATCCATTTTTTCGTTCTGCGCACTCGGATCATTTTACACATAGAGTTTAATTAAATCATACTTTTCATTTGTCGATAACTGATGATCGTTTGACTCAGTTTAAAATAATTATTCCAGAGGATTTAAAGTTTTCGGTCGTATCTCGAAATCAAAATGAAAGAACATCTCTACAAAATGAAAACCATACAAATCGTAGAAAGATATTCTCACGTTAAAATATCTTAAATGTATAGAGAATGTTTTGTAAACTTGTATTTTTAAGAGAATTTTTTAAATTGGGGTATTTAACTTTCAGTTTTCTGTAACCTTTAGATTTTGCTTGTAATGCAGTAAAAATCTATTTACAGTTTCTAATAATATATGTGTCAGATTAAGTTTATCTAGAATATCCATCCTTAAAGAATAATTTAATGAACTAAAATTAACTATAGGCAACTGCAGCTCAAAATGAGCTTGAGCAAAGAGTTTCACATTGTTCGTGATTTGCCCGATTGCTAGATCTTACTTTTAATTTTTAAATACCTCAACCTAAGTGTTCGCAAATGTTACTTTAAATGAATATGAAGAATATTAAAACATCCTTCGTCATAAATTTATACCGATTCTGACGTCCAAGCTGCAATATGGATAGAACGTAATTGAAATGCGTATTTTACGAAGTGTATCACTAAGTAAGTAGAATGAATGTATACAAAAATACCAATATCTTCTGCTAAGCTTTGATGTTGTATCTGAGCTGTTAAAATGTATAGGTAAAACCCAAGGTCCACTAAATATCCGCTAGAAGCGCGTGGGTTTTGACGTTCGATGGGCCTCAGTTCGGGATTTAGAAGACCTTGGGTACAGTATTACAAGAACGGATGTTGTAATGTAGATGGAGACTTATACAACATGGCACCTTCACTCAAATGTTGCAATTTAATAACTATCAATTGCACTTTGACCACAACAACGTTGCGCGATCTACAATGACAACGTATTGAGAGAAACCGTCACGAAAGTTGTCAAATAGTGATGTTCGACTGTTCGTTTTATGTGTTTTCCTTGGTTGTCTGCAAATACACACACAGTCATTATTACAGCAAACTTAACGACGAAGTCGTCTTGTTATGCATAACGTCAATGGTAAATCTTTAACTATTCAGTCCAAATAAGGTATAAAAGAATACTTTGCTGATGGCTCATCTTATTCTGCTGGCTGTGTTTTCCTGTTCAAGTTTGGTCACTTATTTAATGTCTACTAACCACTAACATAGTAAATACTAACAGCTTTTGGCGGTACTTAATTACATGCTCTCTCTTATTGTGGCTACCCCGGCTTTCTAGACCATTGAAAGTTTCCAAATACTGCTTAAATTTTAGTAAATCTAGTCACTTTTGTATAGCTTACACTGCTGACAAACTACTATAGCTATAGCTTACTAGTGTAGTGACTTTTATTGCCTGCTTACGGCGTCACTTCCGTTTAAGAATACACCACTAGCCCATCTCAAATACATTGAGATCATCAACTAATGAAATTTTGTTTATTGTATTCCTACCGAACATAGTTTTGTTCCAAAGTATGAGGATCGCCGCGCCAATATTACCTCACAACAATATTAAGCCGCTATAGTGTATTGAGCATATTGCATTTTGTATTGGCTTGTTAATAATAGTTACACTTGTCAGTTTTCATGTTTGAAACATGTTTCTGTCATAATTTAGATGAAAAAGTACACATTAATTCAATTTCACCAGAGCAACCGTATAGTGTCTTGGTTACTCTGGCATGAAGAGACGGTGCGTGACGTTTGCTTATGTTGCATATAACTGTGCGTTCACAAACTCAGTCGGTTTAGTGCAATAAATGGAGTCAAGTACACTGAAAATAATATCAATAGAGTTCATAAATGTAAACCGCAACGCCAGTTATGTTCATACGACTATTCATATGAGAAAAGCACAACATGTTTTTAATGCATTTTTACAAAACTCATTGAAATAAAAATAAATAACTTGTCATAGTGAATGGAGTAGGTTGAAAGCATGTAAGTTCTAACACACGTACTTATGAGTTATTATTAAAGGTCCTTACCACAAGGTTCAAGTATAACTTTAAGAAATCCATATTTTGCAATTCAACAATGGAATCAATTGAAATACGTGCGTCATCCCCGCGACACAACATTCTTTAAAACTTCTTGTATAAATGACGTCACGATTTCCCTTGGTGGATCCCTCAGAATGTTAGGGCAGCATAATATCGAACACGGGGTAAAGTCGACAATCAATATCTTATCGTCAAAATGTGATGTAGAAATTATACCTCCGAGTTCATGTTACCGCTCACTGAACACTGTAAAAGAAAATTGAAAATTTACCACTCTGCAGTTTCTTTGCCGATTACAACGTTTTCTATGTTGCCAAGATATTGGAAGCGTCGATCTGAAGCGTCTACGCAGTATTACATTTTATAGAAGTACCCTGTATCTTTTCACGCTATTGTACGGTGCAATTTCAACAATGTAACGGGTGTAGTGAAAGTTATTCAAACAATCACGCATTCAATAAAGAAAAAGCAACCTTTATTTTGAAAGCTCATCAATTTAAAACATTTTTTCTAGACGTTATCTATGATGGAAAGTAAAACGAAAGAAATTAAACTCATATCTCTAAATTGTAGATTGAGCACCTCCAAGATAAAAGATATTGTAGAGAGATATATATGTACATTCTAGAAGCACATGACTTGTCGATAGTATTTGTAGATACATTTTTTTTTTTATAATTTTTTTTTAAAGCATATGTCCCATAATTTCAGCGATATTCCGTACATTCTCGTGGAATTTTGCACAACCACTTTTTGGCTTGTCTGCTCTAAGATTTACAGTATTGACGTTTCGAATCTTGTAAATATTCATCAACACAATTATGTTGGCTAAATATATCACAACGCATCTTGTGTATCCTTAGAAGTACAAATAATAAATGCATCAATGCATTTTTGCAAAGCACTACACAATATTTGAGTTCTTTATAATATAATTGCTTATTGGAGAAAATATTATGTTATTTATCAAAATTCTTACAATTTAAACGAGATTTCTGGAACTTCAAAAAAGATCAAAGGTAAGATTTTTCAAATTAAAAATTACAAACTATAAATAAACCGTGAGTTAATTGCTCATATTCACTTTGTCCGCAGGATTCATAGTATCTCAATTATCTCAAAGCACTAAAACGTGTCTTCACTTATTACACGTTATATATAGGATAGTTTTGATTTTTGTGGCACTGAGCAAAACTTCTGTAAACAAATGATGTTATATAGTAAGAACTTATATGATATTCATTATTATTTAGAGCTTTTATTTTAATTAACGTAGATAAAAAATATTCTCGAGTTTCATTGATTGGGTGTTTACGCTAACTTTACCACAATATGTTGACACATTGGTTGGATCCACATTGAAGATAGATATTGATAGTGATAGCTAACAGACAGTGTAAATAGGGCATTAATTACCAGTTTTGTTTTCTCATATTTCTACCTCTCCTTTCTCCTCTTTTTCCCCCCCGTGTCGATCACTTCCGAAAATCGTTTGATTGCAATAAATGAAGTTTACAGAACACGAAGAAAGATTTGGTCAGAGGGATCCGGGTAATTTGGCAAGATATTAGACGTAGAAATAGTTTGAACAAAGTAGCTCATGTTCAGATAAGCGTAAACACCCGATCCTATGTCGGTCTTGTGTCCAATTAGATTGTGGTCTTAGAAGCGAAGGGTACCTCTACGTCAAAAACAGCAGAACATTTTAATTTTTTAATTATATCTCAAGAATGCTACTACAAATCGAAAATCTGAGTGAACAGCGCACTGTGTATTGGTAAGTCTTATAAACTGGATGGAATATTATAACTATTAGCGTAGTTATTTTGATTATTAAATCCAATATTATTAATAAAATTATAAACAAATAAAAACCATACTGATTATAATAATATAAGAGCATTCAGTATAATATAGGGCTTACCTAACCACAGAAGCTGTTGATTCAGATTTTCGATTTCGAAGTCCATTCTTGAGATGTAATTTAGAAATGAAAACTGTCTGCGGTTTTTGACGTAGAGGTATCCTTCGCTCTTAATACTTTGTGTGGAATTGTTTGGTTGTTAAGTAAATACGTTTTTACGAAATCTGGATATATAAACGTGAATCATATGTACAGTAAAATAAGTTATTCAAAACTTTACACCTCTATACAAATACACTGAAATCTAATTTAAAAAAAATCAATGTATACGCAATATACATATTTGTGTACATACATACGAATAGAACTCAAGTCAAAAAATGTGATATTTAAAATCTTAAATCCGTATTTTTCAAAATATTTTTGGAAATTTAATGGCAAACCAATTAAGTGGCCTTCGCGAGGTTGATTATCAAAATGTGTTCAAAATCAAAACTTTTGTTCACGAATTAATGATATTTGCGTTGGTTATTCACATGTTGCTTCTAACTCGGGCACATGACTAACGACCAATAACATACACGCATTGGCTTTCAGCCTGTGACGTCACATTCATATTTTATTACTGGCAATCAGCACCTCATAGTCACGCACTTGAGATATTTGATATTTTCAAAAGCTCCCAACTGTTAAGTTCAATTATTCGGCTAACCTTACGATTCATGTCAATACTACTTTGTCTTGAATAGTTTTGTTCACCTATCACACCTTTCTTCATGATGTTTGATTCAATGGCAAGCATCATTGACGATTAGTAGTTATGATGTCTAGAGTGTGAATTGTGGGTCTTGAATATAACTATTTGGTGAATCTACCATACAAAGGAGAATAGGGGGGACATTCCAGACCCTCAAGTAAAACATTATATTTTAGCAGTGATTTGTGCCTATGCAAACGAACTTAAATTCACATTTGGATTGTAAAACTGTATTTATAATGAATAGTAATTTGACATAAAACTATTTCATGTTTTACTGTCGCACTATCTCTTAAATTTGATATATGCCTACCTAAAAAAAAAAGATAATAGATCTTTTTTTAGTAGATAATATTAGTAATATGTAATGTTTTTCAGTGGTGAAAAAGTTTACCCCTCCAACCACCCTCCTTCCCCAATTCACACCCCAAGGAGAGAAATAAGTATGTGTATGACTATTTAAATATTAACTGTAGCAGTTAATAAAGAGACGCAAAAAAGATGTGTTTGGAGTGGTTTATACAAGTGCCAAAGACTCCACTTGGAGTATTTAGAATAACGTTTTTTCAATCATAATTCACGTTTTAAAATAATATGAGAAATCACATTACCATATCAAGCCAGCCAAACAATAAAGCACTAAATGAAGTCCGTGATAGTGGATGATAGGCGAATTATGTGGCTGAAGAAAATGTTAAGCACTTTTCTATAAAATCACACCAAAAATACGCACACAACATTCATTTTTTGCATTAAAATTTAGTGTCAGTTCTATTAACTCGGAAGTTACATAATGAGAATTAAAAATAAATGAGTCCAGGTACTATTTCTTTTATCTAAACATTCATAATTATTGCACCTTATTCGTCGTTTCCCTAAACCATAAAATAATCCCCACTTTATGAAATATTCAAATTTAAATTGGACAAATTATTTCTCAATGTTAAATTATGTTGATCAAAAATGTATTATTTTTAAACGTCGAACGTCGTCTAAGGTAACGAGAGATGACAATTATTTACCTTTATCGTTTTTACTATTAACAACTAGTCTAGAGTGTTTTGTTTAGTGACAGTTGCATGGAATTAAATGTTACATGATGATGTTAAAATCAATATGCAATTCAAATCAATTCTTATAAAATAAAAACATTAGAAATAGTTACGCATCATACACGTAAATATATTTCTCACCTTGTAAATAATATTGTTTCATGTTTATTTTCTACCTGAATGGAAAATAGCATCATACATTTTATGAGGGTGTAAAGACTTCAGTGGGTACGTGTTAGTTCCTTAATGTAAATAGTAGGTTTACATTCAATCCCCAGTCCGGATAACATTTGATCACCTTTGAAATCACACTTGGCGTTCCCTCTGCGACTTGATATTTCCCACCACGCATATAACTTCAACATTCAACTCATTCATATTATATCACTTCACAGTTCATAAACACAACCACAAAATAGCAACTACAATACAGTTGTTGGCATATACCACCACCATCATCATCATCATCATCATCATCATCATCATCATCATCATCATCATCATCATCATCATCATCATCATCATCATCATATCATCATCATCGTCATCATCATCATCATCATCATCATCATCATCATCATCATCATCATCATCATCATCATCATATCATCATCATCATCATCATCATCATCATCATCATCATCATCATCATCATCATCATCATCATCATCATCATCATCATCATCATCATCATCTCCTGCCTCACTTAGTATTTTCTAATCGTCTGCCATAAGCTATGCTTAATTTAAACAAAATCATCACGAGTGTCATAAAGTATAATGGAGACGCTCGCTGCGCTCGCTTGATCTGGATGAACTAGCAACGCATTTTTTGCAATACACCTTCGTCATTAATTGTCCGCAGTAAAGGTTCTGAATGATTTATGATATTTCGACACTTATGTATTTATCACTTATATAATCTAAGCATAATATTTTGAAAAATATGATACAATATTTTTTTAATGCAACAATGAAACTGACAGAGAAACATCAACACTGGAACAGTATTTCTAACTATAAAACGCAATCCACAATAACTTTATATTTTGTATTTGTTCAAAAACACTTTCTTGTGTTTTATAAGTAGTACTTTAGTAAAAGCTCTCTCAGATATGTGTGATACAGAATATACAATATGACAAAACTTGGGAAACATACGCCTTAATAGTTAGTAATTAGTATAGTATAGATATGTAGATACATGTGATATTGTCGTTTAGTTAGGAAAGTATTGAATATCAGCTTTAGAGTAGTTTTTAGGGTGGTATTAGTGAATTTAGAGAAATAAGATGTGCACTTTGCTTGACAATTATGTTGTAATATGTAACGATTATAACCTGTTCTTGCAATTTAGTATTACATCATATATATACAAGCACACATTATTATTAGTAACTATTTTGTAATCGTGAAAAGTTAGGTTATGATCACGCAATTATAGAATCATTTTAATTAAATTTAAACATATAAAATTAAAAAGCGGTTCGTTTATTTCTGCTTCAAATGCAGACAAAAGGTCTAGGGTTCGATTACCGGTCTGGGCTTATGTTTTGACTGTAATAGATCTATATGGTACTGGTGTACATGCACGCGGTGATTTAGGAGTCGTCGTAGCAACGAAGCACATAATAAATGGTATAAATGTCCCACAGTGAATCAATCTATAAATACAAATATATTTATTTAGTCCAGATAAATCGTACATGTTTTATTTCGTCTACCTTTTTTAGTAAATATCAATGTTTTTCTTGTTTTCGTTTAAACGGGAAGAGTTTTAAATACTTTTTTTCAAATGAAACGTACCAGATTAAGTTTGAAAATGTAAGTAATAAATATAATTATAAAAGTCAGCTAATAAAGATGCAATGTGCAATCATAAACCCACCGATATGATTGACGTATAATTTATTCTTAAATCACTTTACATATTTTATACTTATCCATGTACAACCTGGTTGTAATAAGTAATAAAAAAAAAAAAATGAAAAAAAAAAAATCCATTTATTCTTTCAAAAACACTTTATATAATGTGTTAAATATCATACTTTAATTCTGGATCAAGCACTTCAAGCCAATTTATATGTTGTGGGTATTTTAAACACAACGTATTACTAGCAAAACGAATCTCAAACCTGAAAAGTCCAAAAAATGTAAAAAATTCAAAATGTGATATTCTTCAGTCTTGCTTCTACATTAAAAATAATCAGTACTGGATAGAATTCTATCTGCCTGCCTATCCGGTATGGATTATTTTCAAACATTATTTGGTATGGCCGAAGAAAATACAGTCATAAAAAGTGTCAATTTAATATACTTTGCTAATATTTCCTAATCACTATCATTCAAGTCAAGTTCATTACTTTATTGATAACATTGCTACCACGCGTAAAGTATATCACCAATGTTAATTCACAATACATCATAATGATACGTATTATATCATGCTCAACAAATCACATTATTGCTTTAAATAGATTTATAAAGGTTTTCTTGATTTATTCCATTGCTATGATAAAATAATGAGATTTGAAAAGAACTGCCTGCCTTTTCATAACTTATTATTTTTGACATTTATTTTGGCATAACTTGAGAAACGAACAAAAAAAACGAACACTATAATACATTGTATTTATATTTTTGAATTCTTCACTAGCAGCATTTATTTCACCATACTAACACCCAAATAAATGGGGTATTAAAGCAATATATTAACAAATTCAATTCTGCAATAATTATTAGTAATTTAATATTTCTCTACTGGAACAAACAATAAATTTGTCTCGTGTTTTATCTGGATACAATATTGTAAGTTGAATTACTAAATACTAATTAGAAGAATAATAATCAGTAGATTGACTCTAATGTGGTAACAACAACTTTTGTTTCACAATTTGTATGAATGAGAAAAGTTTAACTTTTTATGAAACCTGTTTTACATTTTATAGGAA
Source organism: Isoperla grammatica (assembly GCA_945910005.1). Classification (NCBI taxonomy): domain Eukaryota; kingdom Metazoa; phylum Arthropoda; class Insecta; order Plecoptera; family Perlodidae; genus Isoperla; species Isoperla grammatica. The sequence continues at coordinate 35,384,606 of OX246740.1, forward strand.
CGTTACTTCTTTTTCGGAGATTGATGTATGCAAATGCAAAGTAATACCAAGTCAACAGTTTAAAATGCATTTTGTTATATAAACATATAGTTCCACTATTTAGATAATATAGTGCATATTTTGTCTGCAAATGTCTCTATAAATGTTGATAGATTGTAGTCAAAGAAGCTGGTTGCTGGTCAACAATATAATTATAACATAAGTATTTTACCTTAATTAAGAATAATTCATCTCATTACTAAAAGTTAATATATTTTGATGTGTAATACGATAAAACTTTATAGTTAGGAAGTATTCAAGAATTACCAAAATATATTATAATGTTATCTATTCACATATGTAAACAATATTATGTAAACCTTTTTAATATTACGTTAGATACATTGAACTAATGTTGTGATCTGCTTTACACTTAAAAACATTGAAGAACATATTATGTAAACAGTGGATTATTGGAATTACATATTATATATTCAATGAGAATTTTTGTTACGATTTGTTATTTTCTTATGCTATTTGTAAAATTTGATGCGATAAAAATAGTTACAATAAAACTTTCCTAAACTGCTAAAATAACTAAATCATAGGTGTAATGACGTATGAGAAAATCTGAGTAACAGCAGCTTTTTATACTGCTCAATTCATAGGGGATGAACAATGATTGTCTTTAAACTTATCATCCGACAATCGTCAGTTATCGTCACACAAGTGACAAAAAACGTTAGTTAATAATAATAACATAGAAAAATACAGTACACCAAGATAACAATGTAGAGTAATTAATACATATTATTATAATGTTCTGTTGCCACAGTAGCTTTAGTAATACAATATACATGTACGTAATGGTAAATTATCTGTGTTTAAGCAACAGTCCATGAAATATATTTTTTTGTTACTGTCACATCAAGCAATGTGTTTAGAACTGGCTTAATCTTAGGTAAGAAACATGATATTGAATTTAAAAAATAAATTTTCAGTTTATTACTTATAATGGTAATATAGTACTAGTACTATTGACTTTATTGTTGGTATTTAAATTGTTAAAAATATATATTTCATTGACTATCATTTGACAATGTATTTAGTGAAAATTCAAAACTATGTGGAGAGCACTTCGTGTAATTTATATTACAAAAAACGCGGATTTTGGAGAGAAAATGAAAAACAAAATATACTAATCGATATTTTGAGATTGTATATCTTAGAACCTTGATTCGTTGTTTCGATACGCTGGAATCAAATAAATATGTTTCATCTCGTATATATTATTATTGTATTTATCAAGTACTGTTATCAAAAGCAACAACCAATAAAACTAGTAGTATGCTGAAGTACATCAATGTTTAGCTTCATATTGTATATATTAGTTAGGAAGCTACGAGCTTGTTTTATGTAGTAAACTTGTGCAACGATAGACTACTTTGATGACATTTTGGTCAGTGCGACAAGAAACGATTTGAATGTATTATATTCCGATAATCTACTGTCCAATAAATGTGTAATGTATAAGTAATCTTTAATCTTAATGTAATTGTAATCTAATTGAAAGAAGTTTACCAATCTTTCTGTACATTTTAAAATCATTCAGATTAAATGTAGTATAAACAGATTCTTTAATTCCAATCGCTTTCGCTGTTTCTATTAGGCAGAATGTCTTTTATTTCTCCTTGTTGGGTATAGTTTGTATTTTAATTTCTTGATATAAGTTGGTTATAAATAGTAACAACCGATAATGAAAAATTAACAAAACAAAACAACAAAATAATAATAATTGTGTATCATGAAGGGTGTCATCATTACTTAATATTTAGTTTAAAAGCGTTCTAGATCATATTATCCTTAAGTTTGTATTTCGCTTTCATTTTATCTTGGTAAATGTATACGGACACCCGTTCCCTCTTCACAATGCTGCATTTTAAACTTCTGTTTCTTTTCTGTTAAGTTACAACAATTTCAATTCTTCAAAATGATTTTAAAGGAACATTGGGCAGCTTCAAGATTCTATGTATTATTTTAGTTTTATATTAATTTTTTTTTTCATTTTGTAATATTTCCATGTACTTATGAAATATACCCGATATTATAACAACTTCTCAATGTTACTATTGAACATAAAGATAATATCTAAACATTTTCTTGTTTCTTTGATCTCATCATGCACTGGTTGTATACTTTTTCCACACAAATAAAATGATGAATAAAATGCAGTTTTACTTCTTTTTATGAATAAGCTTATTTGAATTTCTCTTTCAGATTTATTGGTTAGCTTTTGACTATACATTTCTAACTACGAAATGATCCAGCATATACGAGTATGAGGAATTGGTATGTAATGTATGTCCTTATATTTTTATCATCACACAGGCATAAGCAATAACGTTAAACAGTTTTTACCTGTAGAATAGCAGCAGCTGTTGGATAGCACAAAGGTGTTGAACCAAATGGATAATTCGTTGAAAATGTTATCCCATATCCAATGAATTGTGTACCTTATATAGGGTTGAGTATACTACAATATACATGCTGCAAGAATAGATATTAATGTGTTCTCAAAGATTACTATTTGAGAACTATGAGTGGGCCTATACTACCTTATTCGATATATCACAAATAAACACATTGTCGTCTGATGAAGAGAGCACAAAGAAAGGAATACTGCTAAAAACATTGTTTAGCGAATAATATAGCGAGATGACATTCCTATAATCACTATTGTGCTTTGAAAATTAGAGGCATTAACGTTTTAATCAACTAAAAAAAACAAAAAGGTTGATATGGCACAAATAAGTTTTGAGTTGTCGAAATGAGAAATGAAAGGAAGAATTCCAGTGAAAGATAATGGCTTGCTACAAGAAATAATAAACACTGGTACATAATTGTACGTGTATGTCATGTGAGCGATAGATTATTTTATTATGCCTAGTTTAAAACGCTACAATATACATTTTGGGTGGTGGATATATAGTATTGAGTAATATCTTCAGATCGCTAGACAAAACATTGTGGTTTCAAAAGAAAAAAGGTCGAAAAGTATCAAATTGTTTAATCCTTGTGGTTGTAATTGGTCAAGGAATAAAATGATTATTTGCTTAATTTGCCTGTAGCGTATAAACTGTTTTAAACTTATTGTATCTAGTGTTTAGTTCTGAACCGCGTTAAATTAACGTGCCTATCTTATTTACGAATAACAGTTTCTCATGTTACAAACTTTTGTTTTTCCACATGCACAACCCATTGTCCACACACAACATTCACTGGAGATTTCAACGCACGGATAACAGAGAACTACGTTTACGGTTATACCCAAGATTACCTTACATATGCTTTCGTCACAGGCAAAGCACCGTAGCCAACCAGCGAACCGATCGAGACACACCCGCGCAAATACCGATCGCTGATTGGCTACAAACCCGTCGCCTGTTGCGAAAGTATGTATCTTGGGACAACTATATAAATTAGTACTTGGTGTTTTTCAACGTACTCAACCATTTGGACCATCCAGGCCACGTCGCCGTGCACGTCGCCTGGGTCGTCATAAGTGACTCCAAAATAAGGGATGGTGGATGGTAGGTGTGGCGGGGGGGGGGGGGGGGAGTAAGAAGTTTTAGTGAGCGTGGTGTTTTGGTGGGCGTTTGGATCGCAAAGAGCGCTCTAATGTAAGTACAGTGATTATTTCCATTTAGTTTATAGAGTGTGGTTAGGTTAGATTGAACAAAATTCTAACTTCACGCGGTTTAAATATTATTTAGACTACACCCACGCAACTAAATAATATTAACAGTATTTTTGTTTTTCAGGGTGGTACGCCTGTGACGGGACTGCGGGAATATCTTGAACCTACTCAATGTACGGGTGTGGTGATCCTGGGAACGCCGCCTAGATATTATACCTGGACTCAAACTAACCCATAGATAGATGGTGTTTCTAAGTAACCTTCTTTCAGTTAATTTCTTGCCATCAGAATGAGTGTTCATTGTTCAATAGTGTTACTGTCAGAGAAAAGAATATTACTATTTAAAACTAACTCTTTCTAAATTATACTAAAATATGTCATTCATATTGTTTCTAATATTGTATTTATCGATAAGAAGAGATGGAAATAAAAAAATGTTTTTTACTTTAGAGTTATTAATGGTTAATTTGCAGTTAAGTATGAACACGTTTAAATTATAACCGCACTCACACACACGTTGAAAGTGTTAATACCAATTATGAAATTAAAAAAATAATAAATATGAAAGAGATGACTAATAAATTAAATTAAATATTTTAATTATATTGTGCTTATGTAATGCATCATTGCCACTTCAATATTCTGTGGACATCAGTTAGTTCGTGATAACTCTGTATTTTGATTGTATACGAGTGTTCTCATTTTGTTCACTTAATAAAACCAATGTGATCAAACAATATTATAAATGATAATATACTTACATTTTCTTTTTTTGCAACAGTCTATACACTCATTTGAGTTTATTATCTTTGGCTTAAACGATAACGGAGACCATAAAAATATGTAACGATGATAAGAACTTCGATTATCTGGCTCATTATCAATTATAGTGGCAGTATAGCCCTATGAATGAGGTCTACTTAAAACATTTCAAGATAGCGAAATATCAAGTTAGTTTCCCAATTCCCCTTCCTGTCCAACCCTATCAGGCGCACTCGCTAATTATTCGAATATTTACACACGCAAACACAAATATTAACTAAACCAACATTGAAATTAACTAATTTTTTTACTCACGATCCGGGAATATTCCACATTTAGTACGGGTTTTAATTTTTTTTTTTTTTATCAAATTTGTTTTCTGATAAACAATCAAAAACTATAGAAACTTGAACAATGAGGCGATTTATTCCAATTTAGTTAAAATTTTATTAGAATGGTAGAATGCAACAGCCAGATGAGTTAGAGGAAAGAATAGAAAGAATTGATAAAACTGCGAAGAAGTACGTGAAGTAGATCGACCTTCTGAAGAATGCAACACAACATTGAAAATCTGTACAATAAGCTTAAAGTGGTTATCAATAATTTAAATTAAAATACTGGATCGAAGAAGATTCTCTATTTTTGTCATGAAGTTTGTTATTGTGGTTAATATTTACTAACTATCATTCTTTAGAGAAACAAACATAAGTTAAAAGAAACTGCCATCACTTTCAACTCCATTTATACACGACACTCTTCAGCTACAAACATCTGTCATGTTCAAGTATTCGATCATTGAGACGGTAGTGAGTAATCCAGATGATTGCAGCTAGCATCGGGTTTAGACCAAGCAACACGACTCAGAGTGAAGTCACCGAACAACAATAGATGGTAATTAATTGGCCTTATGACCGATTGAACTCGCAGTAACACACACAACGAAGCGCTCTCATGTCTTCAGGTGACGCACGCGGAATATTTTGTTCTAGCACTAACTACATCTTGAATCCGCTAGTAATAATAATTCACTCCATGCGGTTATAAATACATGGACAAATGCATAGTCCAGACTCAAGCTTTCCTCAACTCAGCCTCTCCTCAGCCTCGCCCAACCGCCAATCATAGAGCCGTCCACATGGTAATGCCGTTCTGTGATTAGTGGTTGGGCGAGGCTTGAGGAGAGGCTGACTTGAAGAAGGCTTGAGTCTGGTCTATGCATTTAACTAACAGCCTCCCACGTGTGTATCGCAGGAAGACGGTCCAGCACGTATCGATATATGCCACATTTATGTATTTATTTAATTGTAATTAAGGCCAGTGTAGGGCACAATGCCCTTTTTAGCCTGATGAGTGATGATTGATGAATGATAATGAGGAAGGGAGGAGGGGAAGCCTGGTACCGGTACGTAGCCTACTCCTGTTGAAAAGTAGGAAGGGAATCATCGGCTGTACGTCCCATTCGAAAGGACGGTGTAACTTTGACCAGTCATATAGGTTCCTCCACTAGCCTAGACTGCCATACAGTTGACAAAAAGAACGAAGCTGTTACACAAGCTTTCGAACCCTCCAATATGCTCTAGCCAACGGTAACTAGTGTTTCAGAGGAGAGTGGGCACCCATCCACCTCCTGACCTAGCCCGAGGTTGCTCAACTTCGGTGTTCGTATGGGAACCGGCTAAGCGACCGCGGCTAAACCGTTGCCGTAGTACCAGACAGGCTATATGCTCGTCCCGCCACAGTGACGTGGCACTAATACGAGGTGACCTCCACCCCGTCCTCCACGAAACTGCCCTCAACCGTGTCGCCACATTCCACATGGGTCGGGCGCGACAAGGGCCTTTTGATACATTAGGGGCCTACATCCTTTATAATAAGTTTTGAAATGATTAAGTAAAATATGCGCTGTAGAAATGAAGGAATTGCAGATCAAGTACGTAGCTTATCAAATGAAAGCTAACGGTTTAGCCGCGGTCGCTTAGTCTGTTTCCATACGAACGCCGAAGTCAGGCGGTGGATGGGTGACCACTCTCCTCTGAAACACTAGTAACCGTTGGTTAGAGCAAATCGGAGGCTTCGCAAGTTTGTGTAACAGCTTCGTTCTTCTCGTGAACTGCTCGGCAGTCTAGGCTAGTGGAGGAACCTATATGACTGGTCAAAGTTACACCGCCCTTTTGGATGGTCCTCTTGGTACTTTTCGACAGGAGTAGGCTACGTGCCGGTACCAGGCTTCTCTCCTCCCTTCCTCATTATCATTCATCAATCATCACTCATCAGGCGAAAGAGGACATTGTGCCCTATATTGGCTTTAATTACAATAAAAAAATTAAATGAATTATTAAATGAAATACTTAAAATTCCCACCAGGTTGAAAAAATTCAATGTTTTATGTTCGTATCTTTAAAACAGCTTTTAAAATCGCAAATGTGGGAAGATGGCGCAGCTATAGATATTATTAGTCTAGAGACAACGAAAAGAAATACATGCAAAATTCATTTCATTTTGATAAATGCGTTACTATGATATTGTTCCAACCAATCGAAACGGAATGAACTTTGCATATATTTTCTTTTCGTTATCTTTAGACCCTGATAATATCTGTCTTGTGTATCTTCCCACAATATCGATTTTAAAAGTTGTTTTAATTAAAGACACCAACAGGAAACAATAAATTCTCACGATTTGGATCTGCTGAGTGAGTGTGCCCAACAAACATGATACTGCGGGACCCGTGCGGGAAAGTCAAGGGATGTGCGGGTTAACTGCTGGAAACGGGAAGATCTGGGATGTGCCGGTCAGGGCCTGCGAGGGAAGGCTTAGGGACGTCCCGCATCTGGGAAACTCACGGGATATCCCTCACGGGAAGCGTGAGGGAATGTTAAGGGATGTCCCTGTCTGGGAAAGTCACGGGACGTCCCGTACGGGAAGCGCTTGGGAATGATAAGGGGCGTCCCGTGTATGGGAAAGTCACGGGACGCCCTACACTGGAAGCGCGAGGGAAGGGTAAGGGACGTCCCGTGTACGGGAAAAACATGGGATAACCCACATAAGATCCCGCGAAGAAAGGGCAAGATTTGGAAAAGATGTTTTTGTTACGTACGTCCGGGTAAACCATATAATTCTTTGTTCTTTATCTTTTTCTTTTGATTGACGATAGATACCAATGATTTATTCGAGTATTTATTCGCTCTATACCACATTCAAAATTCCATTCACAAGTTAAAGTCCTTCATAACCATGAATAAGTAAATACATGTATTAATAAAACCCATTTTATATTTCTAATAAATCCAAGTAGTTACAGAAATGGGAGTTGTTGGTAGTTAGGGGGACTACTGGTTAGTAGTTGATAGTATACTTTCTAGAAACGTATTGTTTTTTTATTTTTTCCTGATTTGGCTTTCGATGGTTTTGATATGGTACGTTACATCAAATAATAACGTTTTATGAATGGTATTACGATACGTCACAGTGATAATCAAAAACTTACTGATGATCGAATTGAGAAGATGAAGTAAATGAAGTTCTTAGATAAGGTAAGTATGAAACTATGAATACTATTATGATAATGCTGTTTATGTGAAAATTGTGTTTCGTAATGACAACGGCATAGGGGGAGGGATTTATACCTGTTTTGAGTGTTTTCCAGAAATATTTAAAATGACAGATGTTACATAGAATCAATGGATTTTAAATAGGCTAGCTGGTAATCACTCGTCTGCAACTATCTATTGTATTTGTATTGGTTCTTCATTTACAGATAAGACAACGAACAAATTAATTGAATTCAATGAACGATTTGAAGATTACAAAGTTTCCATGTATTATTGTAAAAATGTGTCGCTGAAACTTAATTTCAAATTTAGCAACATCATGCACCTGACATTATAGCCAACTGTTATACCTCATATCTATACAATATGAGTATGATATTCATTATAGAAGTGGTAATAAATAAGGTAAAAAAGTAACTTCTCAATATACGTCTACTGTAAGGAAGTATTGTTTACGTCCTATTCAATTCGAGAAAGTGAGACTAGTTGCAGTATGCACAACCTACAATGCATCGTACGCACATTCATATTGTTAATTTAAAAAGCTCAGTTTAAAAAGTATCTTTGGTGCTTATAAACTGTAAGAAAACTGTAATGACAAAGGATACCGCACTATGAAGAAGGCTCTCTTTGTATTGTTATTATGTGTTGTGATATTGGTAGCTGATGATAACCGTACTTAATTCGACCACCACCGATAAGAAATTACAACGTGTTCATTCATTATCTATGCTACAAGTCCTACTAAGCTTTGTAATACGGTGCCGCTCGCTATAGTGGTGATAAGATTCGGGCGGAGTGGGGTGGGAATCCCACCGTGGTAAGCAAAACAGTCCAAAACACTGACTGGACTACACAACAAGTTTATACTTCGTGGGTGTTAGACGTTACTTATACGTGTGCTATCATGTTCTTTCGTGAAAAAATATAATAAGTTAGGGCTTTATTAGTATCATAATCTTATTGCGATTTTTTTTTAATCCATTGAATATTGATCCGTGTCGTGGACTGTGTATGTGTGTGAGTGTGTGTGGTCGGAAGAAAGGAAAGAAGAACAAAACTGACTGGCAACGGTATATTGACGACTCGTGTTTTTAAAACGAAAAATAGGATTCAACTTCGTTATGGACAAGTTCATTATTATAAAAATCACGTGAAGACGCAATTGTTCCTGAAAATCAAGAATACTAAGGTAGGTTTCTTCTAAGTTCGTATTCATATTTTCAAGATGCTATCAAATATTATCTTCAAAATCCTGTTGTGTTTTTGGGTTGCTTTGCTAACACGGTTTCGTTCACTTAAACATCAGGCTGAAGACCGAAGTTGAGCTATTCGATCGGAAATTACTAATTTGGTTGGACGAATGTACATCGAATTTTATTTACGACTAATAATAATTGTATTACATTTTGCTTCAATATTTTCCTTTTTTAATATAACCTTAGTTATAGGTAAATAAAAATACATACATACAAGGAAGCATACAATCTAAAATTAATATGCATTGATTGATTAATACGATGATCTAGACTAGACATGGATCTAACATAATTTAGTAGTATTAAAATAGTTACGGCTGTGGCTTCGTCTCACATACTTTGCTTATCAAAATATATCTTTTCTGGCAGGATTTTAACTAGCCAGAGTCGACAACTATTCGCTTAAGTTCAATCTTTTGCAAACGCGCCGTTTGAATAAGGATTTGGTTTGATTAGGAAATGGGTTTGATGTTCCATTTTGGTGTGTACTAACAGGTAATATGTGCTCGTATAAATAAATTAAAAATTATACTACATGACGGAAATCATCAAAACGTAGGACCAATATCTTGTGACTATAGTCACAAATATAGAATGCCTGCGTAGTTGTTATATATAAGTTGAACAAAACACAAGGAAAAGCAATTATAAACACGTAGGAACAATATCATTTGAGAGCGTGGCTCGTCTGGCTGTGATTGACTATAGGTACAAAAAGTAAAATGCATATATAATGCAATGAAAGTATAGAAACAAAAACATAAGAAATGTTGATAAAAGGATAGGAGGCTAGTCCGTGAGCATGTGACGAGTGGTGCGGGGGCCGGGGGTGGCGTGCTCATATTGCCCCCGGTCGTAACAGTCAAGTCAGTGGTTCTTTCATTTATGTATACACAACAAATAACAATTTCATCGGATCGCGTTAAAATAACAGTTTCGTGACGGGACGGATAAACTAGAAAATATTTGTTATTTAGTTATCTTATTTTTTATTTACATAATTTATATGAAATGGCGCATCTGGCGCGCATCGTATAGTCAGTTAAAATTTTGAATTCCTCAAATCCAAGGGGGGCAAATGCCCTTTTGCTTCCCCTTGCGGCGTCCATGTTAATACCTACGATAAGCTTTGCAATGAACCTCTAGTGTTCTGATTTTTGTTTTTGTTTTTTTTTACGAATAAATAAAATGTGTAGACAAAGTTTAAGCACATATAACAAAGTAAAAATAAGACAATATATTCACAGAGTCACTTCAAAACGAGATATTCTTTTATAAAACAAACTGACAATTTTTTTCATTCTACTGCTCTAAAACACACAGATTATCACAAAAATGACGTTGAAAAATGCATTTTCCGGGGGCCAAACACCCCCGACCCCCCCGTTCCCCTTTCAGTTCGGGCCGTCTACTACACACTACAATTTAGGTCTTCACCCATATTGGGGGGGGGGGGGGGGGGGAGGAAGAGCGTTGTGAGTGGGTGGTGTGGGTCGATAATAAAAATATAAAAATAGCAATGAATTATTATATTTTTGTATTAACAAATTGTCCAAAAGTGTTAATCATATTTCTCACGCTTGCACGCCCTGCTTAGTGCATACTAGCGCTTTTCAGCTTGTCTCTTCAGAATTACATAATTTTATTTTGTAAAATAAACAGCAGCACCTAACATAAAAAGCACCTTATAGCCATATGTCCACTGCCCTCAGATGAAACCTTTTTGTGGTGGTTATTGACACTTTGCCCTCCATTGTGGTCATTAATTGCCATTTGACGGTAAAATAAATAATTGTTCTCTAATCTAGCTAGGCCGTTTTTTAATACTCTATTATTTTTATTGTATTGACGTGAATCCTTTAGTTTTAGCAAATGGGTCTACAAAACAACCAACATTATTTAAAGCCTTGGACTGTGACTTGATACAGTTTTGTAATTTATCTTTAACTTTATTTTAGTTGCTGTGAGAGCCAACTCCAAAACTGCCCAAGTCAATGACATTGAAAAAATCTTAATATTGTGGCTGGCAAATGCCAGGGATCGTCATGGCGGAAGAACGGTACGCGCAAAGAAGCGGGTCGTTGATGGCAACAAAGGCTGAACCCCCACTCGCAGCCCTCAAATATGTATCGTTATATTATTATTTTCAAGTGCAGAACAATCGAATACGTGACGTTAAAATCGTTATGATTTTTTTTTTATGTTATGCAGTTGCCTATTTATTAATTTTGGATTTTATTATGAAAATAGAAATGTCAGTTAACCGTTTAAACGTGATTGGTTTAAGGGCAAAGGGTAGTCTCTACGTCAAAAACCGCAGAAAATGTTCATTATTAAATAATATCTCAAGATTGCAACAAGAAAGTGAAAATCTAAATCAGCAGCGAACTTTGCTTTGGTAAGCCCTACAGATTGAATAAAATATTATAACCATTAGCGTAGTATTTTGATTATAATTCGATAATTAGTAATAAAATTAATTATTCATAAAAAAACTTACTGATTATAATATAAGTCACGACTTAACGCATTCAATGTGTAGGGCTTACTAAACCACAGTGCGCTGTTGATTAAGATTTTTGATTTCGAAGCCCATTCTTGTGATATAAATTAAAAATGAAAATTTGTTGCGGTTTTTGACGTAGGTGTATCCTTCCCTGTTAAGGGGTTAGCCTAAATGTTAAGGAATAAATCGTTCTTTCCCATCCATACTTCAGGGTTATATGTAAATAGATAGCCTACTACTGAATATTCTATTAAATTAATTAATTGTATTGTATCAAAATTGTATTAGTAATACTGTATTGAATATTGTGTAATAGTAATGAGCAAAACATGGAGTAATAACGTGTAAATATATTTATGTTGCTTTGCTTTTGTTCATAATTGCTCATTTATGATTAACAACTCAACTTGCATCTTGTGGATGTAGTAATGTATAACAAACGTGTCATGAATAGCATTTTCCTAATTCGAATAGTTGGTAGGTAGATCCGTGATGATGTATCACTCTGTGTGTATTGAACTTATTTAAACGAGTAGGTACACATGCTACCCCTTATTGCTTGTATATAACTAGGGAATACATACATAGACACATTCTCTATCAGCTCGATCACATAGCACTATAATATATATATATATATATATATAGTGTTATTATGCTATTATGCCTATCTACATTATTTTATGAACATTTTATAAAAAAGTGTCTGCTGCAAAAACATGATCTCATGTCGTGGTGATCTATGGTAGTGTATCAGGGCATTGAACTGTTATTATTTCAGTTTGTGAGGACCTAAAAAAAATATATAAAAAATATACCAGTTTGGTGTGTTAAACTTAATACTGGTTCGATAACAATCTTGTTTTCCTTGTTAAGGCAAAGTAGGAAAATAAGAACATGTCACACTTACTACATAACATAATTTTCAGATTCTCCAAAGTAACAGTAATCAATAATTCAGTAACAGTATCAGAGGCATTACATAACAATTGTACATTATTACGTATTTTAGTAATAAAATTCATTTGCACTTTATATAAACATTATTGCTTTTGTTTCTTTATTTTTAAACCCAATTTCCTTGTCCAATAAGAACACTAGGAACTAATTCCAATTTTAGAATCAATTGCTGTATTAGGCTAGAGACTATAATTGCATTTATTTAAAAGAGAAACTACTGGATTTAATAAAATAGAATTTTGTTGCTAATTGGCTTTACCTATAAATAGATTAAGTTTCACTCCAATGTTCACATTATGTTCATTCCTATCACACCTCGACCACAGATAAATATAATTACTCTACTAATAATAACCATAAAACGCTAATTTGAGAAAGGGGTAAATAAGAAACTAAACTGAAAACTAAAAACTGTGTTACTTTTCAGTTTGTTTCAATGTCATGCACAAATGAGGGGGGGTGCCCCGAGAAGATAGCGGGCAGCCCATGCGGGAAAGCTGCGGGATATTAGCGGGAAGATAGCGGGCAATCCGAGCGGGAAGGTTGCGGAATACTAGTGGGAAAGCTGCGGGATACTAGCGGGCAGACTGTGTGGGAAAGTTGTGGGATACTAGCGGGAAGATAGCGGGCAGCGTGTGCGGGAAAGTTGTGGGATACTAGCGGGAAGATAGCGGGCAATCCGTGCGGGAAGGTTGCGGGATACAAGTGGGAAGATTGCGGGAAGATGGCGTGCAGCCCGTACGGGACCCGACATCGGCCAGTAGGACACTTCTAGGCGGGGCCTGTACGGGTTTCCCTTACAGGACCCGCATATGCAATGTGCGGGAAAAGAGATCGGGAAAAGTGCGGGAAGGCACCAAAATGTTTGTTGGGTGGAGACTAAACTACAATTGTACATGTGTAGACACCAACCGGGGCAACGCAGAACCACCGTATGGGAAGAAGAAAGTGTAGGAGTCAGTGTGCTGCTGGAGGGGTCAGGCTTAGCTGGTCAGCGCCTCGCAGGCTGAGGTCAGGCTGTCAGGGGTCAAGGGTCAGGCCACTCTGAACCACTACATGAAGAAGGAAGTGTAGGGTGGACAAGGAAGGAGTCAGTGTGCTGCTGGAGGGGTCAGGCTTCTGGTCAGCGCCTCGCAGGCTGAGGTCAGGCTGTCAGGGGTCAAGGGTCAGGCCACTCTGAACCACTACATGAAGAAGGAAGTGTAGGGTGGACAAGGAAGGAGTCAGTGTGCTGCTGGAGGGGTCAGGCTTCTGGTCAGCGCCTCGCAGGCTGAGGTCAGGCTGTCAGGGGTCAAGGGTCAGGCCACTCTGAACCACTACATGAAGAAGGAAGTGTAGGGTGGAAAAGGAAGGAGTCAGTGTGCTGCTGGAGGGGTCAGGCCACTCTGAACCACTACATGAAGAGGGAAGTGTAGGGTGGACAAGGAAGGAGTCAGTGTGCTGCTGGAGGGGTCAGGCTTCTGGTCAGCGCCTCGCAGGCTGAGGTCAGGCTGTCAGGGGTCAAAGGTCAGGCCATTCTGAACCACTACATGAAGTACAACCCCGATACATTCCTCACTCAACGGTACAACACTTGGTGTAGAATTGTTATATAGATGCTAGAAAACCAATTTCTTGACAATTAGGTGCTTCTCTATACATATTATTTCTTTATTATATAGGAACAATTTATGCATCTGACGAGGCCCAAGAGGAGATATTTCCTATAGTTAAGAGTGGAACAATGGTTTCTCTGGAATTGTTTTACACTTGCAAGAAAAGTAATTCCTTCCCCTAAAATAGGGAACTTCGTCTATACATCTGGATCTATGAGGCCCAAGTGGAGACACTTTATAGATAGTTAGAGGAACCGCATTTTCCATGAATTTGTTTTATGCTGTTTGGCAGAAGAAATACGAATTTCTGAACATATTAGGGGCTTCCCTAAAATAGGGATTTTCTATACATCAGGGTCTATGAGGCCCAGATGGAGACACTTTCTAGATATTTAGGGGAACCGCATTTTCTATGGATTTGTTTTATACATGCTAAAAAAGAAATCCTGAACAAATTGGCTTCCCTGTAATGAAGGGCCCATCTATGCATCCGTTCCTTAGGTCACTATTCATAGTCGTCCCCTACACGTAGAGGCACCCGTTGTTGCTATGGATTGGTTTTCTATTATGGGAAATAACATGCATTAATTGTTACCTGGCAACAACGGGACGACTAGCGTTGTCACGTGCAGACGAGTACATCGACTAATATTGGTGTGAACCCAACAGCAAGGATTCCGGCTGAAAATGTTATTTTTATGGCCAAGTTAGCTTGTGTTATAGTTTACAACCCGCCCAGGAGATAGTCCGCGAAAGTGTTATCAATTGTTTGTGTGCCCTTCCCCGCGTTTATGGTTTTCGGCTACACTTCAACCGGAAAGAGAAATCAGTTCATAAAAAATATCAAAAACATACGTAGAATTAAATTAGTTTTTCAGTAAGTTTTGGACACGCACTTTTTATTATCATGGTAACACAGCGCATCGAGCTGATAACGAAATATAATTGTGAGCTTATTGTACGCTTACTATATAATGCGGGAGTATTGGTCAGAGGTTTACATTGCCAAGTTAGGAACTGTCGGCAGGTGCAGTACTGACCCGTTATACTTTATAAGGTAATGTATTTAAAATTATTACAATTTTTTACCAAGTGTTTGATTTCAACAATTTACTCAATTGTTTTTATTTGCGTGTATTTTATGTTTGTGTTAGTATTACGAAGCATTTTTCCTTGTCAGCTGTTATAAATTTTAACATCTCTTCCTACAACGTATATGGATCATGAAAGCAACAGAGCATGGATTTATAGTAGTACCGTTGAGTGAGTAATATATAGTAACATACGATATAAAGACCCCACGCCATCGACAGTTTGTCTACCGCCTTTTATTGCCCAAAATACTTTAGTTGGGTAGTACAAGTTCGCCAAGCGACGCGATGACGGAGTTTTCGGCTGTCTTCGTATATCTTCGGTGAAGTAGCCGACCAATCAGGCTCCGTCATCGCGTCGCTTGGCGAACTTCTACTACCCGACTTAAGTATTTTGGGCAGCATAAGGCGGTAGACAAAATGCCGATTGCGTTGCGGCTCTACCCTACATCACTCACTCGACGATAGTTCCTACGGTCATAGTGTACACGCGTGTTTTCTCCCTGAGTAACCCTTCTTTTGGACTCTATTGCCCCCCCCCCCTCCCTCTATTGGGCTTTGATATTTCTTCAGCGTGAGACTAATACGTAGTTGGGATTACCAATCAATATCATCATTATCTCTGTGCCTAAAAACTAACCGTTAGTTTTAAAAAATTATTGTAGATGTCATCTCAATCTTTTCCATTTGAAATAAATACATTAATATTCGTTGCTGTCCCAATTGCATGTCAAAAGTAATAATTAATTTAGTAAAGTAACAGATCACAATTTCCCTCTATTTCATAACATTTCCCAGTACTTTCAAAAACCTCCGCGCTATAATATGAACACCATAGGTAGACGACAGCACCGTTTTTAGCGCTTCGGCCGTCGTAACAAGGTTCTCTCAGTGTCAGTTTTCATTTTCCGTGTATAAAATGGGACTTATGTGGTGAGGTGTCCCGTTTATAATAATCCACTTTGGTATAAGTGACATTTTAAGATTTATTCGATTGGGTGAGTGAAATTAAAGAAAAAGCAAACACCTATTCTTGTCATGGCTGCAAAATTACAATTAGTTTTTCAAACCTGGGTATCGGTTTGCCTATCTCATGGCTAACTATAGCTGCGTTCCAGAATTCATCTCACAAGTAATCTCGGATTATCTACCGTGACGACAGAATGTAACAGAGACGCTAATGTGATTTGTTTTGCTTCGAAAGTGGCGGGAATACCCATAAGAATTAAAACTACAATTAAAGATTGATTCTGTAACTTGTATAAGAAGTAATCGAATATGAACAGTGGAACACTCGGATTACAGTTGGCTAGTGAGATTAGCAACCCGATTAATTCTAGAATGTAGCTATTATTGCATAAGTTGTGATGGCAATCACTTGACTTTTTACAGGACAACATGTCTGCCCTCTACCTGGGCTTGTTGGCAGTGATGCTGATTGGCTGGACTCGCATTGAGCGGGTTGGTATCTATTGTGAAGGCATCACTGGACTTGTTACAGGACAACAACATGTCTGCCCTCTACCTGGGCTTGTTGGCAGTGATGCTGATTGGCTGGTCTCGCATTGAGCGGGTTGGTATCTATTGTGAAGGCATCACTTGACTTGTTACAGGACAACAACATGTCTGCCCTCTACCTGGGCTTGTTGGCAGTGATGCTGATTGGCTGGACCTCAGCTCTGCCGCTGACTCGCATCGAGCGCAATGATCTGGACAACCTCATCGAAGAAGAAGAAGAAGAGGATCCAGAGATCACAGAATACTTTGCACAAGCCTCGGAGAGACTTCAACATGCCCGTGGTGTACCCAGCAACGAGACAGGTATGTTCAGGAACCACTGATATCAGTTGACACCCGAGCTGTCAATAGATGACCAACATAAAACACACAATATATGAGATAAATTATTATATATATACCTGATAAAAGTATACACAAATAATGATTTGTGCCATTGAAAACCACAAAAAGAGTAGCCGATCGAGACAAGAGAGTTTATATACATTGCTTCGTAGTAGTAAAATTAATAGCATTAATAATTTGGAGGTCCAAAGTTAACGTTTAGATAAACACCAGGGCCCGCATTCACAAGAAGTCCTAAGTCTTATTTTCGTCTTATCTCTAAGACCGGCCTTACTTTGAACATCTTGTAAAACCGGACCCAGGTCACATGAAAAGTTACTTATTCCTGGTGAGAACAAGAACATAATGAACATTCTAATAATATGTTTTAAAATCCGTTCTATAGTGGACCCAAGATTACTTTACACCTGCTTTCGTCACATCCGGAGCAGTCGTAGCCAACCGGCGAACCGTCCGAGACACACCAGCGCCAATACCGATCGCTGATTGGCTACGAACCAGTCGCCTGTGACGAAAGCATGTGTAAGGTAGTCTTGGGACAACTATAAGACATGTTCCTGGTTTTATAAGAGGTTCAAAGTTAGGCCGGTCTTAGAGATAAGACCAAAAAAAGACTTAGGACCTCTTGTGAATCCGGGCCCAGGACCCGGATTCACAAGTGGCGTCTTAAGTCATTTTTTGGTTTTATCTTTAAAACCGGCCTAATTTTGAACATGGTGTGAATCCAGGAAAATATCTGAGAACATACTTTAAAACACATTATTGGAATGCTCATTGTGTCCTTATTCCAACCAGGAATAAGTAATTTCTTAATGCGCCTGGGTCTGGTTTTACAGGTGGTCCAAAGTTAGGCCGGTCTTAGAGAAACAGACTTGGGACCTCTTGTGAAGCCGCGAGCCTTGTACCATCGATCAAAACTGTAAAATTATTTTGGTAATATTAAAAGAATGGCAAAATATAGTCCCATTTATTTGATATCGAATGGAATTTTAAAGATACGAACAAAATTAATCTTAAATTATAACGTTTATCAAGTTATTTGTGTCACTGTATACATTATGATACAAACTGACACAACCTACGTCTGTTGTCTCGCAGGAGCGAGGGTGGCAGAATACAACCCCGATACCGATACTTGGAACCCGGAGGAGTTGGGTTCGTACTACGAGGGAGACATCTTGTTGCCAGTTGATGACAATGATGGCCGCAATGGCCTCCTGGCCACGAGCTCGCGATGGCCCGGTGGAGTTATTCCATACGTGATCGCCTCCGGCTTCTGTGAGTATAATATCATTGAGAATATTAATGTATGCAGCATTTGTTCCATGATGAGGGGATCGACTTTGAGGTTATGTCGAGACATTTTATACAACCTAGACCCGGTTTACAAATAATAAATAATAAATATGTTTTCATAATTTATGGAATACCCGTTATAGGGAGCACACTATAGCTCTACCTGATGTGTCCCTCTTCAGGTGACTAACTATAAGTTATTAGGGTGTTTGGATAGTTGGAAAGGAATGTCCGAGGATTGTCAGTAGGACTCAATGCCAGCATTCGCCTTTACGACTGAGGTAAACCTCGGAAAAAACCTTCAGTCAGGAAAAAAATCAGGACAAAAGAACACCAACTAGATTTGGGAATTGAACCCTAGAACATTTGTATTAACCCCTTCACGAAGAAGCCCCACAAATGCTCGTGTCTCGAGGCCAAAAGACAATCAAGCTCACATATGTCAATGATTGTAGAATATTCTAGATCGTGTTTGTTTACAATTACAGGAAGCAGTTCTTCTCTAGCCATATAAAGAAGACAATCAAGTTCACATATGTCAATGATTGTAGAATATTCTAGATCGTGTTTGTTTACTATTACAGCAAGCAGCTCTCTAACCATGATAAAGAAGCCAATCAAGTTCACAGATTTCAATGATTGTAGAATATTCTAGAACGTGTTTGTTTACTATTACAGCAAGCGGCGCTCTAACCATGATAAAGAAGACTATCAAGTTCTCATAAGTCAATGAGTGTAGAATATTCTAGAATGTGTTTGTTTACTATTACAGTAAGCAGCTCTCTAACCATGATAAAGAAGACTATCAAGTTCTCATAAGTCAATGAGTGTAGAATATTCTAGAATGTGTTTGTTTACTATTACAGCAAGCGGCGCTCTAACCATGATAAAGAAGCCAATCAAGTTCACAGATTTCAATGATTGTAGAATATTCTAGAACGTGTTTGTTTACTATTACAGCAAGCGGCGCTCTAACCATGATAAAGAAGACTATCAAGTTCTCATAAGTCAATGAGTGTAGAATATTCTAGAACGTGTTTGTTTACTATTACAGCAAGCGGCGCTCTAACCATGATAAAGAAGACTATCAAGTTCTCATAAGTCAATGAGTGTAGAATATTCTAGAATGTGTTTGTTTACTATTACAGCAAGCGGCGCTCCAACCATGATAAAGAAGCCAATCAAGTTCACAGATTTCAATGATTGTAGAATATTCTAGAACGTGTTTGTTTACTATTACAGCAAGCGGCGCTCTAACCATGATAAAGAAGACTATCAAGTTCTCATAAGTCAATGAGTGTAGAATATTCTAGAATGTGTTTGTTTACTATTACAGCAAGCGGCGCTCTAACCATGATAAAGAAGACTATCAAGTTCTCATAAGTCAATGAGTGTAGAATATTCTAGAATGTGTTTGTTTACTATTACAGCAAGCAGCTCTCTAACCATGATAAAGAAGCCAATCAAGTTCACAGATTTCAATGATTGTAGAATATTCTAGAACGTGTTTGTTTACTATTACAGCAAGCGGCGCTCTAACCATGATAAAGAAGACTATCAAGTTCTCATAAGTCAATGAGTGTAGAATATTCTAGAATGTGTTTGTTTACTATTACAGTAAGCAGCTCTCTAACCATGATAAAGAAGACTATCAAGTTCTCATAAGTCAATGAGTGTAGAATATTCTAGAATGTGTTTGTTTACTATTACAGCAAGCGGCGCTCTAACCATGATAAAGAAGCCAATCAAGTTCACAGATTTCAATGATTGTAGAATATTCTAGAACGTGTTTGTTTACTATTACAGCAAGCGGCGCTCTAACCATGATAAAGAAGACTATCAAGTTCTCATAAGTCAATGAGTGTAGAATATTCTAGAACGTGTTTGTTTACTATTACAGCAAGCGGCGCTCTAACCATGATAAAGAAGACTATCAAGTTCTCATAAGTCAATGAGTGTAGAATATTCTAGAATGTGTTTGTTTACTATTACAGCAAGCGTCGCTCTAACCATGATAAAGAAGACTATCAAGTTCTCATAAGTCAATGAGTGTAGAATATTCTAGAATGTGTTTGTTTACTATTACAGCAAGCGGCGCTCCAACCATGATAAAGAAGCCAATCAAGTTCACAGATTTCA
The DNA here is from genome assembly GCA_945910005.1 of Isoperla grammatica. Taxonomy (NCBI): domain Eukaryota; kingdom Metazoa; phylum Arthropoda; class Insecta; order Plecoptera; family Perlodidae; genus Isoperla; species Isoperla grammatica. The sequence goes on from OX246740.1 coordinate 35,405,304, forward strand.
ATGATTGTAGAATATTCTAGAACGTGTATGTTTCCTATGACAGCAAGCGGCGCTCTAACCATGATTAAGAAGCCAATCAAGTTCACAGATTTCAATGATTGTAGAATATTCTAGAACGTGTTTGTTTACTATTACAGCAAGCAGCGCTCTTACCATATAAAGAAGACAATCAAGTTCTCATAAGTCAATGAGTGTAGAATATTCTAGAATGTGTTTGTTTACTATTACAGCAAGCAGCGCTCTAACCATGATAAAGAAGACAATCAAGTCAACACATGTCAATGATTGTAGAATATTCTAGAGCGTGTTTGTTTCCTATTACAGCAAGCGGCGCTCTAACGATGATAAAGAAGGCGTTTGCGCACTACGCTACCAATGTCCCTTGCATCAAGTTCGTACTACGAAGGAGAGAGACGTCCTACATAAGTATTAAGCGCGGTACCTCCGGATGCTGGTCGTATGTTGGCCGCGTTGGCGGAGTCCAAGTTGTGAGTACATAAAAATAATAATAATAGTATTAATAATAATAATAATAATAATAATAATAATAATATAATAATTATTATTATTATTATTTCATTTCATTTCATTTATTTCATTGACACAAAAATACATAGATTAATACACATAGTATAATAATAATAATAATAATAATAATAATAATGATAATAATAATAATAATAATAATAATAATAATAATAATAATAATAATAATAATAATAATAATAATAATAATAATAATAATAATAATAACAATAATAATAATAATAATAATAATAACAATAACAATAATAATAATAATAATAATATTAATAATAATAATAATAATAATAACAATAATAATAAATAATAATAATAATAATAATAATAATAATAATAATAATAATAATAATAATAATAATAATAATAACAATAATAAAAATAATATATGATTTGCTGCAGAAGGCTATCATCAAGTAGTTGTCAATATTTCATACCAATGCATGTCAATATTATATGGAAAAAAAAAAAAACATTACAATAAATTAAGCCTATTTTAAGGTGTTTACAATACAGTTTGGTAACGTGTTTTTAGATGTTGTGCCTCCTTGACACAAATGGGTAGACTGTTGTGTTATTATATTGAGTTGTATAATATTACCTAACAGTATTGTAGTTAGTGAAAGGAACTTGCTTAATCTGCTCATTTCTGAATATTTCTAAATAATTCGATACGCGGTGTGGCATGCTGGTTTTACCTTTAAAATAACCAAATTCAACTGTGATCGCCATATTCTCTTCTTTCTTCTACGACAGAACCTTTGCAGTCTTCGGGTTGCAGACCGATTCCTCTGTTCGTCTTATCCGAGCAGGAGTGCCTCAAGGTTCTGTTCTTGAACCTCTTCTCTTTAACATAATATACATCTCTGATCTGTTGGCACTTCTCCTGGAAGTCGTTCTCCCTCTCTTTGCTGATGATAATTGTGTGGCTGCCACCCTACGATATCCTGCAATAACAATCTCAAAACTGCAAAATGGTCTCTCCATCATATTTGTAAAACATGGGAAATCGCAATTCGACTTGAAGCAGCAAGGTAATTGTGCCACATTGTTGTTGTTTACAAACAAGAGAATCCAGCTGCCAGCAAACTTTGTTCTCAGTGCAAAGACGACCACGTGAAGTACAACAAACCTGGACAACGTCCATATCTGGACAGCTCGCAAAACGTTTGCTCTAAATTCTATACTCATAACGAAGCAAATTAATATTAATTAACTTTGTCGATATCATCTGGAATATCTAAGAAAATATAAACTGTGATAAAATAACCTTGTGCATGGTTGATGTGTTTAGGTGAACCTTCAGGATCCTGGATGTACAGGGTCTTTAGGAACCCCCGTTCACGAGTTGATGCACGCCGCCGGCTTCTTCCATGAGCAGAGCAGGTTCGATAGGGACGACCACGTTATCATCAACCTCGAGAACATATCGACTGGTAGGTTTGATAATCGATAGAGACAGCCACATCATCATCCACCTCGAGAACATATCGACTGGTAGGTTTGATAATCGATAGGGACAGCCACGTCATCATCCACCTCGAGAACATATTGACTGTTAGGTTTGATAATCGATAAGAGACAGTCATGGAAATGCGTGATCATCCATCTCGAATGTGAATACATATCACTCCACCAGCCGTTATGTTAATTCGTTTGCAATCGGGTTTAAGATCCAACCAAGAACGGTGATAATGATCAATAAAGTAAAATAAAATAAATACATATCACATTAAGAACATAGTAGACTGTACCTGCTGAACCATATACAGTGTGACTATTGTTTCCCTATAATAGCTTGTCATTTAGGATGTTTTTGAACGTGTGTGTGTGTGATTGTTTAGTCCAAGCAATTACAATATATTGCACTGATTCAAAGCTAAAGTTCAATGAGTGTGTAATATTCTAGACTGTGACTCTTAATATATATAATTTGGTTAATTTGTAATATCGATATGATAAATAAATACAATCATATTATATATTATGATTGAATAGTACAACTTCAATATCTTTTATTATATCAGTTGGACATTCACTCAGTGCCAAAAAATAACGTAACGTAAACAAATTACCTTTAGGAAACGCCTTGGATTTATTTGATGATCTACTTTTTTTAGTACGGGAGCTTGTCCCAAAGTAGACATTACCCTATCAGCAAGTAGACTTTTTTACTCTTAAGATGAAAAATACTTTTTTGGATTAGATTACAATAATCAATAAATGTTATTTGAATAACCTGAAGTTATAAATTCACTTTAATTGTATACATTTGTGTGTATAAGCTTAGCATCATCAATTCTAAGACATTCAATAATTATAATCGCGAATCTTCCATTCAATGTTTGAATCGAAAATGTGACCCTCGGAGTCTTATTTTAACCGGAAATTGTCTTATTTTAAGATAACTGAGCATGTAGTAGAACTTTTCGGTCTTGGCAGCCAAAGTTGCTGCCAACCGACAAAGAATATTATGATGAATGAATAAGATTGAATAAGAAGTACATATTAACGAAAATAGAAATAAATATTAAATTGCATTGAATACATTAAAAACAAAACAAACAGTGGCTAAAAATAAAAATATACCAACGTAAAACGCATCTAACAACCATCGGTGAGGCTTCCACTCAGCTTGGATATTCTAAACGCCTCGAAAAGCTCGGGAATTGTTCCCCTGGACCCCTAGCATCAACCGTAAGACCAACTACTCTGATATTCATTACATTTTATTTGTTACTTCCAGGTTATGCAAGTAATTTCGACAAAGTTGCCGCGGGAACGACTACTTCGTACACCGTACCGTACAACTACCAGAGCGTGATGCACTATTCAGCGACAGCCTTCTCGAAAAACGGACTTCCTACTATTGTTGGAAAGGCAAGACACTTTCAGAATAATCCTCGGTCAATCTTTACCAACTATTCCATTTACAGATATACCTAAGGAGGATTTAAATTAGGTTTCCTAACATAAATTATAAAAAATATCAAATCTCCAACAATATATTTGAAGTGGGAGTTGGGATGAGGTAAATGTAGTCAGAAAACCAGCTCCACGCTATAGGGAGTATTCACGTGACGTCACATCGGCCATATTGGAGGCCATCTATAGTACTATTTCAAGTTTCATTTAGCTGTCAATAGAAAACGAATAATATTGTTTACGGGGAAATATGACAAGTTTGAACACGTATATCCCCCGATAAAGTGAACGAAAATGTTTGTTGTGTGCTTTTGTAAACGATTCAAAGAGTAATCGAGACAAAAGAGTTTGTTTATGTTGATTTTAAGATGATAGCAAACTAAAGTTCGAGAACAGTTGAATTTGCATCAAACGCCAGCTGAAACATAGTAACAATGAACTACCAATCACATGCCATTGTGGCCTCCAATGTGGCCACCATGCGCAATATGTGAATACACCCTAAATGCAATGGTGTATCAAACTTTCTACAGCCCACTAGTAAAATTTGTGTATATGTATTTATTTGTATATTTTTCAACTAAAAAACACAATCATTATACTCATGTTTAAAGTTTTGAATGATAGTTTTTCTCATTCTAGCCCTATTATAGCTTTTAGTCGGCTTTTTTTTTATCAAAATGTTCATTTATTTTATGTAATGTGATAGTGTTAGTGCGTTTTCAATTCAAATATGGGCATGTAGTCCACATTTTAAGCTTTTAGTCCTATCACACGTAGAAGCTGTTTGTAAAATTGTATAATGCATGACGTAACTTAAATAATTTATTTAAACTCTAAAATAATATGGAATCCTCACACATTATTTTATTTGCTTACTGGTTCTTCAAGTTTAAATAAACGGGAACTATTTGGTTTCGGCTCGAAAGGTGCATTAACATCCCTTTAACAGCAAGTAAAAGATAATGCTGTCAAAACACGCTCAGAAACGGACCTGCGCCATCTTGCTCGTGATTAAAAGGTTCTGACGTCATAACTCTGTAAACAATAATTTTATATCGTACAAATAGTACTGAAATCCCACTCTTTAATAGATTATTGCTCTCATAAGAACAACAGTATGTTAAATAATTACATTATTTTAAACACGTTTTGGTAAATACTGTATCAAAATATATTTTCTGAAGAAAACAGTGGTATAAAAGGCATTGTTGTAAAGTCACTGCATCCTAGATATTGTAAAATGCCCAACTAAATATCGTTGCATGATGTTAACATGAGTTATGACGTCAAGAGCCGTTTTTCAATTACGGAACGGGAAGTTCCAAATTTCATACTTTAAAATATACGCTTCTCAGATATAAAAATTATACCACCCGTATTTTTAGATAATGATCTTCCGTTTTTAGGTACTTTGAGGAATATTTATTTTTAATGAGACTTCCCTATTATGACATTTCATTCTTCTGTCTTGAACGTTATATTTTCATATGTCCATATTTCACATATTCTTCGACCTTTAAATGTAATAAAAACGAATGCCCCACCTCAAGAGTATTCTTACGAGAGCATGTATAAATACAGTCATCAAAACTGCGTGTTTTCCCCCTACTCGCCACTAATGTCATGTGGTCAGAATCATTTCATATAAATAATGTGTTGCTTTACCTCTTTCAGCCCGATGCTACCGTCACAATGGGGCAACGTGTCGGACTGAACGCCACCGACATCACCAAACTGCGCGCGATGTACGGCTGCCCTCTCGCGATACCCTGAAGTACTGACCAAGAGATACTCAGCCCCTCCTTTGATCCCCATGTTAACCAAGTTGTCCCCGAGTATATCCAGTAACTGAACAGCCAAACGAATCCTCCCAGGACGCTTACCGCATCTGCAGATATAATCCAGAACCTGGCTACCCCCCTAGGCTGGGTGTAGCGTGAGGGTGCGCGCACAAAGAAAGCTGATAACCCGCTACGGTAACCGGCGCGGGTAAGCGGGTTTATGTCATTGAAGAAAACGGAACGCTGGCAAGCTGGAATCTGCTTCTATTGTGAAGGGCCGTACTTAAAAGCATTCATGACGTGGTTTAGTGCCCACTGCCAGCGCAGGGTAGCCAGCGCGGGTAGCCATCTTTCTGTTTGCCTTCGATATAGCATATAGTGCTGGTCCAGCGCTGTGGCTCTCAAAGCCTAAAGTTCGGCTCAAGCCAACATCTACGCCGGCAAAATGTGAACTAAAAGGAATTGGTTCGTATTGTTGGAGACCAAAGATGTCAATCATCCTCTATATTTTGCAAAGCACTTATCTTCCAACATAGTAAAGACAGCTCCAAACCGTATGGACCTTCAACGCTTCCGAGGGCAACTAGAGAATCGTCTCACTCTCAGGTAATAGCGAACCTCTTCGCTATTGTCAAGCGGGTAGCTTGGACCTTGGACATCCGTTGGCAGATGGACACTTTTTGTAAGCTCTGTAAGCAAGTCTTGAGAAGTCCACTTTATCGACGTGGATGTTGGTTTGGGACGAGCTTTAGGTTCGCCACGTCACTGGCGGACTAGTGTACTACCCCAGTCCTAGGGTGTAGCTTAACTGCAGATAGGGTAAGCGTCCAGTATTATAACGGCCCGCTAAATATTAAGTTTGAAACTAACTTGTTCACTCTATGGCAACCATCAATCGGAAGCCTTGCTCCCATGGAAAAACAATTAAGTCCACACTAAATATTTTGCACGCCATAAATTCATCCCAGATTTTTTTTTTACAGGAATGACTGATTTATTTTCCTCGTCGTTCAGTTCATAGCAACCGTTATGAACCAAATGACTAACCAAAATGACTTTTCTTCCCACCAAGTACACCAGGATAGTCACACAAAAGGCAATATTGTTATTTTTTGTCTCCCCTTGGTTAACTCTTGATAACTTAGTTCGATCTGCTGGCTACCACGTGACGAAGTCTTGTTCACAGTTTGTTAGTACCTTTTTAGTTTAACAAATTTTAAACACATAATTTTTCTAGATGCATCCTTAGAAAGCAAGCCCTAACTTGCTGGTGAAATCTACTGGTGACATTGGCGAGCAACACTCTCATTCCTTGAATGATAATTGATGACGTACTAAATTACTATTGGGAGTTAAATTTGGCGGCTTGACTTACTTTATTCCTAATTTTAGTCCAATCCCTATTTTAATATCACTTTCTGCTTCCACCGATCTCAGGGAAGTTTATTTCACGCTTACGCATAAACTATCATAATTTTTTTGGTTTTAAAACAAGCATAAAGCAAAGTAAAATATAACGGCTGATAGTGAAATGAATTTCATCTATCTCATCACTTTACCAACTTGTCTTTACACCTTAGTCAAATATTACTCACCCATTGAAGGTAAATGACAGCATGGTTCTTAATGTTGACAACACCGATTTTTCCTTTACGAACAGAAATGTTATAAAAAGCAGAGTCGTACGCAATAAATGGACCTTCTTGTTTTAAACAGTAGCATATATCATTATTATTTTTGGCAAGAAATCTTTTTTAAGAAGTATGTAATTCATTTTTTATATTTCTGGCATTTCAATAAAATTGTTCCCTATAAAATAGTTAACATTGTTTCGAATACATGGAACACCGAGGTACTCCAAGCTAAAGATTAACATCTCATAATGATATATAATAATATATAGTAAAACAAATGTTATCAAACACTTACAATCGAGGAGACGAAGTGGACATTCAGGCTGCTTTCTGATAAGCTAGGATCATGAGAAAATAATTCCACTCATAATTTTCGCAAAACATAAGTATTACATTTTAGGAACATAATTGGCAATAAGGCCTACCCACACCTGTAACAGATCAGTATTGTTGGTAACACGTACATATCCCCGGTTACAGTGAATTAGTTTAATTTGATATTGTAGTCCCAATGAAATGAAAGATTAATTATCCACGTAAGCATTCAAATGTTCATGTTGAAACATAGGTGCAGGCTCAAATCAGATTATTGAATCGATTACTTAAATTGGATTAGAGTACGATATGTTATGGATTCAAAAGAAATTTAGTTGTCGGATATACGTAATATTATAATCACCATATTATTAGTTTATTTTAATAAGAACACATCTACTTTGTTTACATTAATATTCAAATATGTTGTATTAATAGAAATGAAAAATTTAACCTCTAGATGTGTAGGCAGATGATAGGTTGATTTCAAATAATAGCACTAGAGCCGGTTTCACCTAGATCAACTTTCCTTCTTCTTTCAGCTGTATCAACTTGAAACTGTTAAATGTAATGACTGAAGAGATAAACATATTTTATTGATTTGTTGCTTTTTTTCGTCGATTTAAATGATGTGAAACAAGATATAAATTTAAATCATAGCTGTTCACACTTGCATTTATATGGAGCATATTTTAGCAAGGTTTCCTGAAATTGGTAATTACGTGATGTCTAAGATTATAACAGACAATCGTTTAGCCTTTCACTTTACTGGATAAATTGTACATAATACATGCTGAAGGTTGTGACAGAGCTTAACTCAATATTATAAACATCTTCTTTGGCGTTTTTTCATCACAAATCTGAACAGTGAGCGCCGAGGGTTTAATCCAACAATGTATTATGCATAAACAGTAATCTGAATCTCAACAATATATGTTTGTTTATATAAACATATAGCAAAACAAGAAGATTACCTATCTTTACAAAAATGATTCATGATTTACTATTAAAGAGGAATAAACTACATTGTATGACATTTTTCCCCCTCTATGTATAGGCCTACACAAGCATGCCGCGGCAAGGTTTGTAGTAACCAAAATAACAAACATGTGTGAGTTGTGAGAATATATTATGTAAAACTCAATGATATTGTCACAATGGTAACATTCAGGTTAAAGATGAACCAGGCAACAGTCAAGCTGGTCAACTGGCGCTAAATATGATTTCCTTATTGTATGCACCTTTATTATTTATTGGATTTTGTTTAATGTTAATAAGTGTAAAAGTATAATATTCACAAAATAAAAACAATCATATAATACAATATAACCTGGTCTTAGCTTGTGTACTTATTTGCTTTCAACAAATCCTCTTTCACTGATACACCATTAAACTCAGTGGCAGAATGGTTAAATAAAATATACGTGTGGATGACGGACAATAGACAACTCAAAACTGTGTTATTGTAGTGTGGTTTTTACAAACTGGTCGAATATTTTTTGGAGTGTTTCAAACAGTTCTGAACGGGACACACTATCACTCGAATTTTAAAGTAAAAAAAAAAAAACACTGCCCATACCGTGAATCGAATACTGGACTTTCTGCAAAGGAAGAAGAAATAAACGCACTAGACCAACGAACCACACAAAATAGGTGCAATGAAAATAATATAAAACATTCTTATACAAGAAGTAAGATTAGTGTTTATCTGTATTAAGCTTACGTTTAATTTCCAAAAGTTCTCAAAAAAAGGAAAATCATTGAAAAAATAATTAAGCAATAAAACACAAAATTCATACGTTCCTCTTGTCTAGAGTGGTTTTCTATCAATGTTTTGTTCAGACCGTCAATAAAACTAAAAGTTACAGCTCTGCCAACAATTATTTCTTTTACGCCAGACGTTGGGTCTATTCGGCGAAATAACCAACAAATCGGGAAGTTTAACCATGGATTTTTAATAGTACCATGGTTTAACACAGCTTTCTGTCGTCACAAAAGGCGAATGCAAGGCGGTGATTGGCTCATGGCTTTCTTGTAACGACAGAAAGCTGCGTTTAACTCTTGGTTAAACTTTACGTCACCCATTCAGAATCAAGTGTGTATAGAGAAGACGCAATACAAACTTTCAAGTTACGGGGTTTGCCGCCAGAAGTAGATACATCTAGCACGATAAAAAGGGAGGCGAAGGTTTTAAAGACCATCTGAGTCTGGCCTATACGTATACACGAAAAGTTTCGCTCGGCAAAAAAACACGAGTCATGTGGAGGGCAAGACGAAGAGTTTTATTGTGCTTCTCGCCGAATAGATGGTAAATTGACGTAATGCCCGGTTCCCATGCTTTAATGTCGGACCTTGGCCAAACGTAGCCTGTAGTATTCTCGACGAACGTCGAGGGGGCGGTACCAGCGTTGGAGTAAATGGCTACGATTGGTCAACGTTCGACGTCAGCGTCCTACGTAAAAGCATAGAAACCGGGCACAACCCGAATAGACGCAATGTCTGGAGCCGGTTTTATGTTTGTTTACTTTTCCTTGATAGCAGATTATAACCTTCTCGTGTGTGTTACAATACATAACGCTCGTAGTGGCTGGTCTTTCAACCACAGTTAAATATAATACGGGTAGTTTATTATCGCCAGGACAATCGACAACAAAAACGCATGGAAATATATTTGCGACTCCGTGGCGTATTAATATGACGTCACAATGGCTAGAGGGTTGTTTAGTTTATGTAAGTTACACAGTACTATATATGAAGCTCACCTTTAGCATTCTTCATTTAAAAAAAGAATGTTTGTACGTTTTCTTAGCCGTTTGAGTAGCGAGTTTTGGTAACGTTTATGGTGCGTTCCCATGCCCTTAAGTCGGACGTTAAACGTCAAACGTTGGCCAACCGTAGCCCGTAGTTCTAAGGTCTACGAGTACGACGAGCCTCCGCCTAACGGAGATCAAGCTGACTTTGCGTAGTTTAGAGTCTAGACGAACGTTGAGGGGGCGGTGCCAACGATTGTTGTAAATGGCTAACAACGTCCGACGTTCGAGTCCGACATAAACGCATGAGAACCTATTAGTTTGCTATTAAGGCTCGTGTACATCCACTTTGCGTACGCGTGAAAATTATAGAAAATTATAGAAATTACGTTAGCCGTTCCCATCGAATGTTGATAATTTTCTTAAGTAAACGTAAACCAATCAGAGCTCACGAATTTCCCACCAATAGGGAACTTGCAACTGACTTCACAGCCGAACTACAACAATGAAACAAATGAATCGAACTGATTGACAAACAACGAGCTGTCAAAATAATAAAATTGCAACATTTGAAGAAAACGAAAACTTGCAAGAAGCCTAAATTTATTATTTTTTGAAGTACCTTTACCATTATTTGTATTAAAATCAATTCAATAATGGATGACAATGTAGAAGTAATGGGCTTATTAAAAGTGAGTCGTCCATTGCTGTTTTATTTCTCTATGATAAAAATGTTGTGATGTGGTTTGGTTTGACACTTCGATAAAGAAACAATGTAAGCTGTTCGTTTGTTTGCATGCGCCAATTAACCAAATTCTAGAAATTGGAAAAAGTTGGAGTTGAATCAACTTTTCGCGTCGTGAAACGTACGTTAATTTTTCTAATTCCAATGTGCATGGTTAAGGTGCATTCACAATCTTTACTAGTACTAAGGTTTAATGATTAAGACTAAGCCACAGGCTTCTTTCATTGGCTGGGAGGGAGAATACTGTGCTCTGATTGGCTGTGACTAAGGTTTGTCTTGGTCTTAATCATTAAACCATAGTACTAGTAAAGATTGTGAACTAGCCTTTACATGGAAATTCAATATGGCCAACTCGCTAATTTCTGGAAGTTACGTACGCTAAGTGGATGTAGACGGGCCTTTTAAGTCTACCAAAAACGGTTACACGCCATCAATTGTTTCCACCAACTGATCAGTGTTGACTATGTTAGCATAAGGCTTATTCTTGGGTTGGTATCAGTGACAAATTACGAGGCCAGTGTGCAAGTTAGTTTACTGGAAATCGCACAAACTGTGTTTCTGAGAAGAAGGTGGTGTTCACAACAAAAGCGATAATAAAAAATTGATCATCATTTTATTTTTTTACAGAAAGATTAAATTCATCCACCACAAATTTAAAACAAAATAACATTAAATAAGGTATGAACAATTTTAAATAATTGTACAAAACAATTGAAATCGAAGTTCGAGAAACGCATGCAAGAAAACCATACTTGGTGCATGGTCGGGCTGACTAAATAATAATGAAATTATTCATAGGTAACAATCATATACACACAGTGTAAGAATAATTAATATAGTACCATTGTTACAATAAAAAAGAATGTTACAAGATGTGATTCATACAGATTTTTAAACATATAATTTGTGATAATTGGTATTATTTTACCATTGTGCATCATAATATGTAACATTAAATTCCAAAATTGAAAACAATAAATATAAGAGGTTGTAGTATTGTCCAATCCGGCTCAGGTATGCTCGTCTCCTTCAATTTCGAGCCCCAGCCCCAGCCCTAGACCCAGCCCCAGCCCCAGTCCCAGTAGAAGCTCACAGGGCCATCAAGCCGGGCAGCCGTACATAGCTCGTAGTTTAGTGATGTCAGTTGGAGCGAAGCCGACTCGTTGTCCCATTTTCACAGAAGCATCGGGCTGTGAGGGCAAGAATATACCCAATATGTTAGACGGGGAAGTAAGAAGCAAAGTGAAGAAGTTTCTCCTTTACTAGTAGGGATAATGAGACGAGACTTTTCACGTTGCCATCACACGGAGAAGACAAAAAGTGACAGAATGTAAAGTTTACACTCTTAAATTATATGAAAATAAAATAAAAATAAATAAATTCACATTTAGAGTCTACCCATTCAGTAACAAGACTATTTTCAGTGGGAAACTTGAATTTAAAGCGAATAAACTAACCCTGTAGGTTCCGAACACCATCGTCGAGTGAGCAATAACCAATCAAAGATCGATATGTTAAATATGAAACATTGATTGGACAATGCGAACACCTGCGGACAAATGCCAGAATAATCAAGGCCGATTCAGAGCAACTTTGAATTTACTGAGTGTTTCGTTGCTAGAACGGCTCCAAAGTCATCGTTTACTTATTCCTACGACAAGAAGTGATGGAATTGAATCCACGCAAAAAACCTCGTAGCCTAATCTACCCGCTACCCCTACTTGTAAAAGAGTAAATTTTTCTCTTTGCTTTTTACTTTTTACTTTTCTAACTTCCCTGGGAAACAGCCGCTTTACGTCTGCATGCCACAGGGGTTGTGTAAACACCACCATTTCAAATAGGGTATAACGGATGAGTGGTGCGATTTACATGGTTGTATTTGTGCACAGCACACTAAAGTACCTCTTTAATACGGCCAGTGGGCAGAATTACCGAAACACGAGACATCAAACAACTAAATGTAATGAAAATGATTGTGTGTGCTATTCTAAACCACGACAAAAAGTGGACGACAAGAGCGTTTCTTTGTGTTGCTTTTCTGTTGTAATAACGAACCAATGTTGGAGAACAGTAGTACTTGAACCAAACGCCATTTGAAACATTGCGCCAATGACTGGTTATCGAAAGTAAACAAATATGCCGTTTTGGTGACAGTACACAGTTAAGTAGCCACGTGTTTTTTATCAATGCACACTATCACTACATAAGGGTTTTTCAAACAACAATGCAGATTGCTTTTTGTTACACAGAATGTGTGCATAAGCGCGACACTGGTAGTTTAATATTTTTATTTACAGGCCATTTGTCGTGTCAGAACTCTTCATGTCTTTGGTTGGAATTCATAGTCGGCCCCTACACCTAGGGGCGCCCATTGTTACCGAGGTAACAGTTGTTTCCATGTTATTTCCCACAAACAAAACAAATCCATAGCAAGAATGGGGTCCCCTAGGTGTAGGAGCCGACAATGAAACCATTCTACCTCATTCATTCAATTCATTTATTTATCTACAACAGGGCATTGCTCCACAAGTGCGAGACAATACAACTAGGAAAAAACTCTGTGACGCGTTGATAAGCGAGCGCGTCCTGTCCACGAACTTACTGGCGAAAAGTTCTCAAAGCTAACGTCGTTGTTCAACATAAGAGATAAAGGTAAAAGTGTTAAAACAACAACTAACAACAATACAAGAATACGCAATGCAATTTTTTTTGTAATTTCCATAGATATTATACTTTCTGACATTGTTGAATGTCGTGCAATGTGCGTGTCGATACCCTTTTTATTTATTATTCAGTTATTGACGTACTTACTTAGACATGATAACTAAAAACACATTTACCTTTCCAACAATCGTGGGTTGACCATTTTTGGAGAACGCTGTGCTTGAGTAATGCATCACACTCCCGTAACTGTATGGGACGTTGAATGAAGTGGTGGTATCAGCCTTGGCCTTGGCGAAGTTGGACAATCTAGCTGAAATATGTGAGCAAGTCGTACTTTAATACAGATGCACAGACAAAGTTTTCCAACAATTTAGCCGCGGTCGCTTAGCCGGTTCCCACATACCTGGATCTATGTTCTCGGATTTAATGGTCACGTGATTGTCTCGGTCGAACCGACTCTGCTCGTGCATGAAGCCGGCGGCGTGCATCAACTCGTGGAGGATGGTGCCGATGGAGGTGGTACACCCCGGAGACTGGAGGTTCAACTACAGGCACATACAAATAATGTATTAATAATTGTTCTTAGGAGGCCTACTCAGATACAGAGCTCATACCCCTTTACAGGTGACGGACCAACTAGATATGCGGTATTTGTAATGGTTGGAAAGGAATGCCCTAGTGCTGAGAGTATGACTCAATCCAAGCTATCACTTGACTAACTGAGGAAAACCTCGGACAATACCTTCAGTCAGGATTGCCGGTAGAGGGTATCGAACCAGCGTTCTCCTGAGTTAGAGCCTCGTGTACTTAACACTCAGCCATCTCCATCGGTCACAGTTTACAGAAATAATATATTGTAAATTGTTTTTTCATTATATGCCAGCGCGTTTTGTACCTTCGGCAGTAGCTTCAGTTGCATGTCTTGCACATTCTGTATGCATGGATAACTTATATCACAGCTTATATATTTTTCCCCGTAATAGGAAACTTGCCCAGGGGCAATTAATGTCCCTCTTTAGGTGACATCTGGCCATTGCAGTATTTGGAATAGTTGAAGGATTGGCCGAAGGTGTTATGACTCAGTCCAAGCATTCGCCTTGTGATTGAGGAAAACCTAGAGGAAACCTTCAGTCAGGACTGGCGGGGGCCGGTATCATTCCGGCGGCTTCCCAAATAAGTCCTGCGTTCTACCGCTGAGGCAACATTCTGTATGAATGTGAACTTCACTACCTAATTAATTTCACCGTTCGTTTGTCGTCGTGCAATATCATGCATCGTTCGCCTGTAAAAGTGCAGCTGAAGTGCAAATAGTTTATGTTTCTCTCCACCGTCTTTGGAGGTGGTAAAATAGTACAGTACAGTAGTAATATTTGGGAGCAGAATTGGATGAGACTTGATAATAATATGGTGATATCTGATAGTATTGTACAGTGGGTCCGTGGCTTAGTTGAGGACAAGAAAATCAATCGATCTTTCGTCGATCTTGGCATTTCACATGTGATGCACAACCCCATTACCTGGCTAGCACAAACAATAGACGAAATCCCCTAATTCATTACCGGAAGCCATTACAGAAGTTCAACCATGCGCACATTTCTTGAAAACACAACATCTAGTCAAATCATAGGCGTCTCCACAACAAACAAACGATTATTTGTGATTACTTTTTGACAATTCGGACCCAACAAATTCAAGGAATCTGCGGTCGCACTCGGGGTGTACAAACAACTTATCATAAATGCAGTGGAACAAATGCCCGGCGGCGTTCTCAGCTTTGCCTCGGACAAACTTTAGTGTGAGATATCTAACAGCTAACTCACCTGTTGAGCTCCTCCAATACGACCGACAGAAGACCAACATCCGGATTCAAGACTTGTGATGTAAACATGGTCCTTTTGATTTATCCATGGAATGAACTTGACGCAGGGTACATTTATATAGTACTGCGCCATAGCGTACAGGATCTTGGCAGCCACGTTTGGTTCTAGAATAATTAAAAGGGATGCGGAAGTTAAAAACTTGTAAACAATCACAGTTCTTTAACAGGATACACAAAACGAACATCTTATTGGTGATTAAAATTGGAGACAAATTTGAAATGTCAAACTCTTGGACGCCCCAACTGATTAAGGCTGTTTATGCCCATCTTCTCTTCGGAACTCCCGATTTCTGTTTGTTAAAATTGGTATAAGAAGCTTTAAAATAAAGTCAAAAAAGTAAAACAAATAAATTTCTTTTGTTATGTCTTCACGTCTGAAAGGCAAGATAACACACGGCTTATAGATCAAAGCTGCTTTGGTCAGAGACGAGATAACACTTGCCTTGCTTTTACAAGAATATGCCAAACGCGACAAAAATACTGTTAACGACCGATTACAAACTTACTTCACAGGAATTGTTATTAATGTCATTTTCAGACAAAATAATTGCTTATGGTTTTAATAATTAACGATTGAAACATTCATAACTACGTTCTAACTTTGTCTGTACTTGATGATGATAATGATGATATTTGGGGTTTTACGTCTAATTTTTCTGAAACTTGGCTTACTGAGACGATGAGTGGGTAAAAGATAAATAAAGGTGAAAAAAGCCACATGTCAAAATACGATCTATTACACATAGCAAAGATCGTCATGAGAGGAGTCAAGCAAAGGAAGGCAGGGCCAAATGGGAGAAGAATTTCAAATGAGACACTGGAGGAAATGGGATAGGATAGAGGGCTTTTAGATCAGAAAGAGGGCCAGTATTTATGGCAAAGAACAACATTAAAATAGAAAAGGATGATATGAAAGGAAGGTGATAAAAAATATGAGAAAAGAGAAAGTATGCATGAGAGCCACATTTGTGGGTACCGGCCACTACGTGGAATGACCCCCATCGACAGGTTCTGTACTTGTTACAAAAATTGGAATGTCCTAAGCGTTCTAGTTTTAATTAAAAAGTAACTGTATGACAGGCTAATACTCACTGAAGCCAACGTCTATCCTGACAGGTATGATGCCGCCCGGCCATTTTGCACTCGTGGTTAGGAGGCCGTTTCGTCCCTCTGACTCGATGTCGGGGTACAGGATGTCGCCCTCGTAGTACGAACCCAACTCCTCGGGGTTCCCGGAGTCGGTGTCGGGGTTGTATTCTGCCACCCTCGCTCCTAGAATCCGCAGTTAATATGGCGCACGGTGGCGCCATACAGAGCCTAGATTAGTAAGAGAGCGGCCATGGTAATACGAAGGTCGTAATTCATTTTTCGTAGGAAGGCCTGCTGTAGGAAGCAGCTAGCAGTATGCAATTTGTGCCACTCTTTAGGAGCTCTCATTCCCGAACAGTTTTAGGTTGTAGCCGGCTGCATATTCCGTAACCCGAACGCAAGTTGCAACCGGTTGAAACTTGCGTACTGGAATGAGGGCTCAGGTAATTAATTACGTATATTATACGGTATTTGGATAGCTTGTAAGACACCGATTGAAATGGCTCAGTGCGTAGCACATGAGGCTCTAATGCGGGATCTTCTAAATGCAAATTATATTAACCAAATGCTATAGTGCGTTAAGCCAATAAGTTTTGACCCTTTTTAGCTTAACTTTGTGTACACTTTAAGCTTTGTATTTTAATATTACTGAGTGTTATGATTCAATCTTTGAAATTTGAAAATTATAATTTAGAAAATAGTATTTAACAAAAAACATATTCCTTAATAAGAGCACTTAATTTTCTAAGAAATGACATCATTTTTTATCCTTTACTACTATTTACAAATAATATTATAGATCAATTTTAATCTATGAGCGTAGTTAGATGATCGTCACTTTACAATAAGGTTTGATTAGTGTATTACTGAAGTGTTCGTCATGTACCTGTCTCGTTGTTGGGTAGTCCCCTGGCTTTCTCGAGGACTTCTGCGACTCTGTCGAAATACTCCCTCGTCTCGGCATCCTCCGCCACCTCCACGGTGTTGTCGGCGTCATCGCGCTTGACGCGAGTCAGCGGCAGAGCTGAGCTCCAGCCAATCAGCGTCACTGCCAGTAGGCCCAGGAAGAACGCGGACATCTTAGAGTAGGACAAGAAACTGGAGTTATGTTCCGCATTATTTGTCTCATCTATACCTAACCTGTTATCCTATATAATAATAATATATAGTAAACCATAAATAGACGGTAACACCATTGGTTTTGAAATAGTAAGCCAATGATAACCCCGATTAAGTAAACTATACATAGGGGGGGACACCGCTGTAGTAAACCATATAGATAGGCGATAATACCGATGAAGTAAACCATATATAGGGGGGGGGCACCTCTTTAGTAAACCATATATATGCGGGGAAAGCGTTTTAGTAAACCGTATACATATATATATATATATATATATATATATAAGGGGAAACCACTTTAGTAAACCATACAGACGATGAGTCGGATTTAGTGAAACATGGATAGTATAGATTTAATCATACTTCAAGTTACAAACTGTATTCATTCAACAATGAATAGACATGACCAGCAAACGCGTATTTTCTGTCATAGCTGCCGGTTTGCAAACCTATGGTTTACGATAGTGTAAGTGGTTTATTTGAATAGAGAATGCTGTGTTTGGAGTTCGTTCTTGTTTCCATATGCGAGCCAACACCATTGTCTATCAACACTTCCATACCACTGCCGTGACTCGCATTTGAAACTTTGATGGAAACTTGGTGAGACCTCTATCCTGTTGCAAATATAGAATAAACCAATCAATCAATCAACTAAATTTAGCTTACCACTTTAAGTTTGTTGACACAAAACTTTTGGAAATCCTCGAAAAGGTGACGCTTCCCTTACTTTGGCCTACAAAGAAAACCTGCAGCACGCTGGCGTTCCTTCTTGCTAATACAAAAACATATCACGGACGTTCTTTATTTATAGTGAACCGTTGAATAATTTGACACAAAATACGATAATAAAAATAATTATTTCGTGTTCCTAAACTAGACCTACTTTCGACCTAATCGTAATTATTGCAATGTGACTCGTTATTGATTATTGTATTGCATTAATTTAGGTTTTTTTTGTGTGAAACTACAAAAATAACAATTAGACGAATTAATTTGCGGCGTACAGAAAGTTCCTGTGTATGGTTGAAGCCTTTACGCACAATTTGTCACCTTTAGGCACTATCCAGAGGTCATATGGACAAATATTTAAATTATTCACACAATATGGACCCATGCACGGTGAGCCTATAGGGCGTTATTAGAAGTCATACTGAACTGGATAATACTGTGTTATGGTACAGTACTTTACTTTATTGTAGTCCAGTGAAGGGCACAATACCCCTCTTTAGCCTAAAAAGTGATGATTGATGCATGATAATGAGGAAGGGAGGAGGGAAATCCTGGTACCGGCTCGTAGCCTTCTCCTGTTGAAAAGTACCAAGGGGACAATCGGCTTTACCTTCCATCTGAAAGGACGGTGTAACTTTGACCAGTCATATAAGTTCCTCCACTAACCTGGACTGCCGAGGAGTTGACGAGAAGAACGAAGCTGTTACACAAGCTTTCAAACCTTCCAATCTGCTCTAACCAACGGTAACTAAAGTGTTTCAGAGGTGAGTGGTCACCCATCCACCTCCTGACCTAGCCGGAAGTTTCTTTACTTCGGTGTTCGTATGAGAACCGGCTAAGCGACCGCGGCGTAACCGTAGATTATGGCACAGTAAATTGTATCTGTTGTTTGGGCATATGATTTATTTTTTAATTCACTCGTTTTGGTAAATTTTAATATATAAATGTATATATATATATATATTTATATATGTGTTTGTTTATACTAGAAAATGTGTGTTTTATTCTTTTTGTAAATATGTTTTTGTAAAAGCTTCTAGATAATGGTAATAATTTATTTTAACATTTTTTTTAATGCCACTAATTCATGTCTCCGGACATAATTAACGTTTATTTTCAATCTGTCAGTAATCATAGCATTCTCATTCGAATAAAATAAATTCTGTACTCATTAGTTTCGTGTAAAACTGTTCGCATTGGGGCTACTGAAATGCAGTGTTCAAAGTGATACGGCTACGACACGTCTTCTAAGGGGGACATCCGACATCCGGTTTGCAATGCGCTGCTGTCACTGCTCAAGCAGAACCTGCGAACGAACGCCTTGAGCATTTTCCTCAGAACGAACAAAACGATCCGTGCGCACTCGAACGAACCGAACTCAGTCCGAGCAAATGTTCGGTGTTTTTTTTTTAGTGTGATTGTGTTTGGCTCGTGTTGGTCAAGTTCGGCGCGCTCGGCTCGGCTCGGTTCGGTTCGGCTCGGCTCGGTTCGGCTCGGCTCGGCTCGGCTCGGCTCGGTTCGGCTCGGTTCGGTTCGGCTCGGCTCGGCTCGGCTCGGCTCGGCTCGGCTCGGCTCGGCTCGGCTCGGCTCGGCTCGGCTCGGCTCGGCTCGGCTCGGCTCGGCTCGGCTCGGCTCGGCTCGGCTCGGCTCGGCTCGGCTCGGCTCGGCTCGGCTCGGCTCGGCTCGGCTCGGCTCAGCTCGTACACACGTTTTGACGAGCCGAATTTGGCCTTACGCGCATCATTCGTTCGGTTCATTCTGAGGGCAGAATCATGTTTTGTCTTTTAATGCTCTGGCGAAGGTTCGTCAAACCACCACTAGGGGATTGATGGATCGGTCTGGTCCGAGTCGAAAGAAGTTTCCCTTTCATGGTTTGGTTCTATTTTTAATTTGTTCAAGTGATAGGAAGTGTTTGCATGTCCAATTCAAATATATTTTGTTGGTGGTGGTATCAAACGTGAAACTGAAAGTTATTATCGCACACGAATTTCTGTGTATCCTGTCTCGACCCCAAAGCTGATTGAATAACACGCGTAGCTACAATTTGTTTATTTAAATGCAGTCTGATAATAATTATATTTTACTGCGCAAATTGGGCTGTTTATTTCAAACGTGTGCGACGAGGCCTACTTCGATGTCTATAACATAAAATGTGATATCTTTCTCTCAGAAATTGTTATACAATGACCAGGGCCGTAACTAGGGGCTGGTAACCCGGGTACATAGGCCTTCCCGGGTAAAAATTCGGGAGTAGGCCATTTTGAATTGCTATAATACCACCGTTAATATCACACCAGTCACCAGTAACAAATGTTACAAAAAACATGCCTAAAACTGGTTAAAACACTCCAATCACACTATAAAAATAAGAAAATAAAAAAATCCTGGGTTGTGCGCCCCAGACCCGCATTGACTGGGGGGGCCTCCCCCAGACCCTCCATTGTACCCCACAATCATACTCGGGTGATTTTTATACCCTAGTTACGGCCCTGACAATGACTGCTCTGCTAGCTGGTTGTCTATACGGCCCGTGGAAATGATACAATATAGATAGCTCGTGACGTCATGAAAATGACGCGTGACTTTCAAAATGTGATAGACAAAACAATATTCCACCCAATAATTGCATAGGTCCCAAAATTTCCTAGTTTCTAGTGGGTATGTTGAACATCGAAAAAAATAATTTTAGAGTGAGGAAAAGGCGTTTTGAACACTAACATAATACTAGATTGTGATAGGTTCTGTTTAGTTTACATTAAAATAAAAGTAGCGTTTGAGGCATTTCGTAATTTCATACCTCTATAACGTCAACCGTGCTTCCTGTTTCTCGTACCTAATTACATGCATTACAACTATGACACTCTGTACCATTGTATGTTATACTGATGACATAATGCGTGCAAAGAACACCATCTGTACCGAACAAAACCTTCGTCTGCTATTGGTCGCAACATCTTTCATTCACTAAGCTCTCTGGAAACCCGTATAAATATAGTATGATCATTGCGTCACAGAACAGTTTGTAACAACGCACGAGACAATGTCTGTAGTTCAGTATTTGGCGGTGATCGTTATGCTAGCGTTCGTTTTGGTCGTAGTGGTAAGTGATTATATTTCATTTATCTATCTATGCTTACTTTAAGACAAGAGATGCTATAAGGCTTCACCGGACATTTTGATAAAAAATTTAATAATCTCAGGAAGAATTGGATATGTATGACATTTTTCAAGTTTGTAATATGTTTAAATACAGATCAGAAATAGTGCTGCTTTATTTCAAGAGTTATTCATAAAATAACATTGGGGGGGGGGGGGGGTCACAGCAGCAAAGCACCGCTAATTCTTTGTGGACAGAATTAATAAGCATTAATTGTTATTAATTTTAAAAACATTAATTAACTGTTATGGATGTAGATCTGGCTGTGGATGGCTGTGGATATGGATGTCTGTTCTGGTATGTGGAGATTGCATGAGATCGAATGAAAGAAGGTGCTGAAACCTACATTGCTACTTCTTGAAATAAAGCAGCACTAATTCTGAAATAAATGGCACTAATTAGGACTAGTTCAACACCAAATAATTTTGGAGTTTAAAGGAGATCAGATGAAATGAGGGGTGCTAGGTGAAGATTTATCATCACAGAAGACACCCCCCTCCCCCTCCCCCCCCCCCCCCCCCCCAATCAGTTCAAGGTTCTTACAATTTTGGTGTACCTTTATGTGATATTTCCCATCCGCTCGTTTTGACAAAGTATTACTTTACCAAGCGCCATTTTCTTCAGTGTAGTTATTAATTTAGCTGTGGGACATGCGTGGTGTAATTTAAAGTGGTGGAACAACATTCAACACATCTTCCCTACTTATTTAGTAGTTAAATTACATGTTAGAGAAAACAGTGAAAGGTACTGTTATTATTCGGTCTTTTGATTCTCAAGGACACGGTAGTACTAAGTTCAATGTCTGAACTTTCTTGTAATTTACAGAAAGAGATAAACATTTTTTTGTATTACTATTAAAATTCCTACAAGTATGCAGATATTTCTTTGTTACCAAGTACGAATGAAAAAGGAGCTTGGAGTAAACAGAAAGGGCATCTACCTCATAGTACATGCCACGGAACAATAATAATGCTGCCCTATCTTTCTAGCATGATATATTATGGGATAAGCAATAATCAATAAATTGTATATGTGAAGTATGTATAAGATTCAAGTGAATTGGAACATGCAATAATAACGTCGTGATTCACATACGCCACATCTTTTGAAATAGTAATAAGATAACAAATCAATTCCATTTCTTATTTAAACTTCCCACGACTTACCTTATAACCAATCAGAACACAGAAGAATCAGAAAACAACGCTTTATTACGGAAATCAAACCAAAACCAGTGTTGTTTTGTATCATTGTGGTTGTTATATAATGCAGCTGATGTGAATCACACAATCATGAATGTCAATGAAATTATAAACACACAATTAAATCCCAGTTTTCTAAAACAAATATTCATAACGATTGATGTCATAATTTCAGAGCCTGCCAAGTCTCGTCCAATGGATCTCAGTCAATATCGCCGGACCGGAACGTGAAGTTGACCTACCCTCTCGGTTCTTGATAGTTGACTTCCTTCAGAGACTCAAGGAAGAGCTGTGATCAATGCGCTGTTGCCATTCTTACACCAAGACAGCCGAGTGTCCTCCAGTGAATCTCAGTCGATATCGCCGGACCGACCAAACAGTCGACCTCCCCTCTCGCTTCCTGATAGCTGACTTCCTTCAGAGACTCAGGAAGAACTGTGATCAGTGCGCTGTTGCCATTCTTACACCAAGACAGCCGAGTGTCCTTCAGTGAATCTCACTCACCGAGAAGGGAGGGCCCCTTCTCGGTTCCTGATAGTTGACTTCCTTCAGAGACTCAAGGAAGAGCTGTGATCAATGCGCTGTTGTCATTCTCATTTGAAAAAGGCACCTGGAAGTCGTTTCCGTTAAACTTTTTGACTACAAACAGGTGACAGATATATTTAGTAAAAGTGTCGTATGAAGCAGAGGAATAAGCCAATATGCGTTTCCAGCACAGAATGTGATGCAGGTAGCCGTAAAGATAAAACGTAGCACAATATTATATATTTGAAAAATGAGAGTTTTGTATTAATTTCTCTAATCGAAAAACACCGAAACGATCAACATTGTATAATGGTTGTTGTTCAATTTAATTTTTTTAATTTCAATACCCAATTGAATGTTCAAAGTTCACAATAACATAAAAAGCTCTAAAATATACAAGAATGTAAACAAGTTAGGTTCAAGAACTGATAAATAGCAAAAATGCTGTTACATTAAAGGTCAATTGGATTATTATTTTAATGAAAAGGTCAATTGGATTAAAATGAATTATATTATGTATGCATCTCTTTTTAGTTTCGTAGCCAGTCATATTATAATTACCAACTAATCTGGTCTGGGAACTTTTAAATGTTAATGTATATTTCGATCGAACATGAGTAAGCTTCATTTAATCATCTGTTCGGTAAAATAAAGTGTCTGGTTGGATTTCTGTCGCGTATCCTTTTGAGAACTATTTCGGAACGATTTCCAAGCCATATTTCGTGTAAAACGCAAATAAAATATTCTTTGAAGTTTACACTTTTGGATAAAATGTGAAAAATAATTACCCGTTTTTCCACGGCTTCAGCCATACATTGTTTCCTTCTTACAATACGTTGTAGGGGGAATTGAATCCCTGTTTACAGTTTTATGTAAACTATAGTTATTATATGTTGTTATTTTAGGACCTAATCGACAACTAAATCAAATGACCTTCACCAAATCAGATCCATATATCACACATCGCAGGGGTTTATTTACATTTAGGGTCCAGAAATGGAGTTTAGAGATAAAGATAAGTAGGATGGGGGATGGAGACGACTGCGCCTCTATTTGTCACTGTTAACAACTGGTGGAGTCAACCTAGGTTAAATCTGCCTCGAGTCCATACGGGGACTTATAACAACTACAAATGACTAGATGGTCAGTAATTTCTTACTTACATGTAGAAACGTGTACTGGTCGTGCACGACACTTTAATAATAATAATGTTCTTTATTTTACCTGCATTAGCCACTACATTACATATTTACAATTATTAAAGTCATGGAGATGAGCATTACACACAACACATCCACAGATAAAAGTGTGCAAATTCATTGTCAACAAAGGTGGCACACACCCCTTTAAATCTTTCCTCTTGTCATCTTAATTTCTTTCAATATTTTTTTAAAAATTTAGTTGAGTTATCGAGTTTTAGTGAGTTTGCTTGATGGTTTGTGTTGTTGTAATACCGAATTGAAACCTTAATTTGTTTCGAATAAATTACAGTTTGTTTGTACTATAAAATGCCTGTACCATTTAAGGTCGGTTTACACACTTTCCTAATATGTAAGATTTAAGATTTAATTTTCCTAAATGTTTTACTTAGGATCGTTACCATTGGCCGGATTTATAAAACGTCGTCTCTCATTGGCTGGGCTTAGAATTTTAGGTATAAGAGCTAACGTTGCTGTGGTTTCCTTAAATCTTAAAAAGTAGAAGAGCAAAAGGTAACATTTAGTTCTCGTGCGCCTTTCGTGGAAGAGTATTGCGGTAAACAGTATTCTGTTACGGCATACCATACGAGTATTTTGGACCTACCTGGCAGATCCTGGCACGCTGCAGAGGGCGCCAGGAGCGTCGTGACGTCATAGACACGTTTTAATTCAAAACTTTTGAACGGTTTATGTCACAGAAAATATCAAGAGGACAATTTTATGATGTCATACTAGACAAACATTTATAACCTATCTGCCACATTATGGCGGGCTGCAGAGGGCGCCAGGAGCGTCGTGACGTCATATACACGTTTGAACTAATAACGTTTGAACGGTTCATGTCACAGAAAATATCAGGGGTACAATTTCTACTATAAAATACTAAACGAGTATTTTGCACCTACCTGGCACATCCTGGCACGCTGAAGAGGGCGCCAGGAGCGTCATGACGTCATAGACACGTTTTAATTAATAACGTTTGAACGGTTCATGTCACAGAAAATGTCAAGGCAACAATTCTATTATGAAATACTATTCGAGTATTTTGCATCTACTTGGCACATTGTGGCACGCTGCAGAGGGCGCCAGGAGCGTCGTGACGTCATACACTTTTTCATTAATAACTTTTGAACGGTTCATATCACAGAAAATACCAGGAAGACAATATTATAGACAATTTACACATCGATTGATATGTACCAATAGGGTAATCATGTAATATTTAAGGGAGATATTGCTAAAAAATAATAATAATTAGATGTGTATATGAAATGCAAGGCATCCCTCATCGTAATATCTATCTATTACTATTTCGGAGCTATAATTGTATCACTGTGAAGGACTTAATAATCGTAGTCATCCCAACATACCCATGGATATCTGTTGTTTAACAATAATAATTATTATTATTATTGTATACTAGTTACTATTCATAGACTGATTAGTAAAACTCACGTTTGCTAGAAGTTCTCTTCATCTTCATCATCATCGTCTTCATCCTCATCTCCCGTGTTGTCGGTATTCAAGCACTCTTGTTCCTCGTCTTCAGTAGAACAGCCACAAAGCTCGGTGCACCTCATGTTATTTGCTTTGCAGCTGCATCTTGACGCACACCTTGATTTTAAGCAGTTGCATTTAACTAGTTGAATGACGGTGCAGGTTCGAGGGTTGTCATGACTGCCACATACTCGTTGCTCTAAAGTAGCCATCCGTAGTCTTCGGGTAATAGGTTGATAGGGTTGGCAACCTGGTCATTATGCCACACCCAGCATTGATGGTGAGCACGTAGTATGGCTTGGAGATGTGCGGCTTTGCTGGGTGGAAACTTTTGGTGGGTGCTTGGCAAGACTTTTTGTTAAACATGCACCATCGAAGGTCAGACACTGATCTCAGTTTAGTAAATGGACAGTACAGTTTGCAAACAAACTTCTCTAGACCACTTATCAGTATCACGGAGTCTTTTAGAGCAACAGTTTAACCTAGTTCTTGAGCTCCTTCATCGCGCCTTCAAAGTGATATTCTTAGAATAGGAAAACACGTATACGGCGCGTCGTGCGATTTTATTGGTATTTCGCCTCCCATTGAAATTGAACATTAGTCCTGTAAAAAACAAAACTCTTCGATTTAAAACAGCCGTTGCTCATTAGTCATTGGTCAATTTATGAAACATCGAAACTGTATTAATAATCATCACACCAAAATAAGTTTGATAATTAAAAATAAAACCATCTAATTGTAATGATATTCCACATTTACAGTATATAAACGTAAAACATTTTTTCATGGAATCAACAGGAAGCTTGTATTTCCGCCGGAAGTCCTCACACTACATGCAACAGTAACGGTTATTATTTGAACACATCTAAATTCTGTGGGGCGACATTCCGAAAGGTCATGAGCTTTCTTCATTCCACACAGGAAGCGGAGCACAAAACAATAATATTTCAATTCCAAGAGTTTTGCCTCCGACAATGCTGTTACAGATGACCTCAACAGGCCAGGATGAGGTATAAGCTCGACTCGGAAAAGTTTGAAAGCATTGAATGGCAAAGTTTGAAGGTGAGGACTATCGTCAACAATAAACGATAAAATCTCTCGCCCCAATGTCATTACCAACGGAACATGACTGTTTTCAAAAAAAACTTGATATTTTTTTTCGAAATTGTCCACGTTTGTGATTGGTCAGCTGTCAGTATATATTCAGTTTGGTAGAAACACGAGAGGATTGTTTAGTGTAATCATTCAAGTGACTTCGTACAGACGAGCAGCTGTTGGAAAGAGTAGGAAGATCCCTCATCAATATGAGGTGGTTCATAGTGTTCTTAATGCTGGCCCTGTTGCTGGCGGCAGTGGTAAGCTTTTATTTCTTTTACAGTTGCTGCTTTCAACCCCCTTTCTTTCACATAACGAATACAAAACATTACTTAACTTCTCAACATTACCCAACAACCAACATCGAAGCTTGTGGATGGTCCAAATTTCAACTTGATCGGACTTTTCATTCGACAGCTACCACGAGACGTAAAAGCCAACAACGAAACTAAGCCAACCCTGTAGGCTCCGAACACCATCGACGAGTGAGCGGTAGCCAACCAAAGATCGATATTTTTAATTGTGAAATATGAGAGCCAGTGGTTGGACAGTGCGAACACCCGTGGAAAAATCCCAGATTCAACAATTGGCTGATTTAGATCAACTTTGAATTTATTAATTGCTTCGTTGCAAAGGAAGGCTCCAAAGTCACCGTTTCTCATTCAAAAGTGATGGAATTTAATCCGTATTAGAAGTTAAAGAAATTTCTACCTTCTGCGGGACCTTCTGCGTTGGAATCGGGGGTGCTAACCACTGGACCAAAACGATACACTTTTCTTACTTTTATTCTTACAGCTTAGCGAGTAAACCACCTTTGATTTATATGTTGAAGAGTTGCTTTGTTGCTCTGTGGACGCATAACTAAACACTGACCCGATTGCCCTTCACGTCGGGCAAGTCCCCGTAGAATTGAATACTCCGATAGAGCATTGTACACGCGAGGCACGTGGTGGATACATTGATACGTGGTGGCAATGTGTATGTTGGGGCAGCTCAACGTACGTGAGATAATATAAGGGCTACCCCTCTAACATGATATATTGTTATTGGGGAAACTGTCTGCGTGTTCGTTTCGTTATATCACTGCTTCGGAGTGTAGTGAACTCTAGGGGCGGGGGGGGGGGGGGGGGGGGGGGGTCACGTATTAACCCACCACAGCTCTGCGGGTTGTTAGGTTCATCTTCGCTGACACCCATGGTTAGGTTATGGTCAATTTTATAAAGGGAGTCAGGCAAAAACCTTAAAAAAAAGAAATACCATAGGTATACAAGTGCCCTACAAATACGGAAAACTACTAAAATGAAGATGACACGCTTGCTTGATGTCTTTGTTATTAAAATCATTTTGGTTTTTATATATTATTCATATTTATATTTATTTGTATAATGTATACAATAAGAATGTATTTGTTTAAGCTTGGGTCGACAATGTTGTAGAAAGGTTTGAATTGCACCTGCGATTCCTGACACATCAAGAAATAATAATGAATGTTATTTGCAGGCTGATTCCGGAGAGAACAAACGAGGTGGCGGTGATAGTGACGATAAAGGCAGTGACGTCAGCGAAAGCTCCGGTGGAGGAGGGGGTCCAGGAGGAGGTCGAGGAGGAGGAGGGGGAAAGGGAGGTGGAGGGGGGTGACAGTGGCGGGGGAGGAGGGGAGGGAGAAGAAGAAGAAGAAGATTCTAGAGGAGGAAAAGGGAAAGGAAAAGGGAAAGGACGTAAAAAGGTAGGTACATGTTGAATGTTTATATAGTTGCAAAACCTCAACGATTACCGTGTTAATTTACGGCAATTGTATTAAAGCTTGGCCTCAACTGGGACTGGGACCCAGATTGACCTCTTTTGGCACTTCACATAATCAACTTATTTCGAGATTGCTAGAAGTCTCAAGCGGCCGGGAAAACAAATTTCCGACACTTATGAGATTAAACATCTCTATTTTAACATCAATATATCTTCATCCTTAATGTTCATAACTAAAAGTATATACTAAATACAGTTTATCATTCAATTTATATAATTAATGATTTAAACTTTTTTCTTTCCCACTGCAATTAAACTAAATGAACTAAAATGGGATCTTATTATGAGATAACCGATGACAAAAACTGTTTTAAAATGAATTAACTACACATCTATTTAAACCCTGCGCACTGCGTTAAAAAGAACTTATTCTTTTGTCAGTGAGTAAGAAAATCATATTATTTTCTGATTTTATATCAAAATTTCTTTGAATACCCTTCTACTGTTATAATAGTTAGCG
The DNA here is from genome assembly GCA_945910005.1 of Isoperla grammatica. Taxonomy (NCBI): domain Eukaryota; kingdom Metazoa; phylum Arthropoda; class Insecta; order Plecoptera; family Perlodidae; genus Isoperla; species Isoperla grammatica. The sequence continues at coordinate 35,434,418 of OX246740.1, forward strand.
CATGTGGAAATATACTTATTACGTGAGTAGTCGTAATAATTGTTAAAAACTTGGTTTCCTTTGAATATGATCTTATAAGTCAAGTAATCATGAGTGAAATTCAAATTGAAATGTAGTTGGTAATTACCTCGATATGAAATCATGCACTGTTTTCCCCGCCATTATGACGTGTGGAATTCCCAGGTAGCTTTAATCACTGACAATAATAAACTCATTTTCATAACAAAGTCACTAGTTTAGAAAATTATGAATGTAAAACTAGCAGGGTTGTGGTGTTCCCTGTTGTAAGAGTTGGTGTTTGAATTTCAGGGTGGTGTTCGGGGCGGTGGAGGCAGGAGGGGTAAAGGGGGAAAGGGAGGGGGAGGGGGTGGGGGTGACGGAGGGGACAGCGACGTTGACCTCGGCGGGGGTCAAAGTATGGGCCAGCAATCGGGAAGTGGAGGGGATAGTGGGGGTGGGGGTGGGGGAGGGGGAGGGGGGAGTAGTGGAGGAGGGGGAAGTAGTGGTGGAGGGGGAAGCAGTGGAGGAGGTGGAAGTATTGGTGGAGGGGGAAGTAGTGGGGGAGGGGAAGGACAAGAAGATGAAGGAGGGAGAGGAGGGGGTGGGTCGGGAAAAGGAAAAGGAAAAGGAAAGGGAAATAAGTTAGGGCGAGGTAAAGGTAAGAACAAACAAAGAGAAGGAGGTGGCGGGAGTGGGAATGTGGGTGGGGGTGGGGGTGGGAGCAGTGGTAGCGAAGATCAAGGAGAAAGTGGAGGGAGAAAAGGTAAAGGACAAAAAAGAAACGGTCAAGGAGGCGGCGGAGGGAGTGGAGGTGGTGGAGGCGGTGGTGGCGGAGGAGGGGGTAACAAAGGAAAGGAAAAAAAGCAAAAGAGCGGAAACGGAAATGGCCAAGGTCAAAAGGGACGTGGACGTAAACGTGGGGGCTCCATTTCCCGAGGGGAAGATTGACTCCGGAACGATCGCTGAGGGAAGTCGCTTTGGACAAGAGGATGACTATACTATAACCACAGGTGAATGATACTGCGGTTCTGTTGAACACGTGCCTACCCAGGTAACTCACCCGGTTCACCATAAGACGCTGGGCGCATGTCTGTATCACCAGGTGGCAGAATCATGCTGAACCAGAGAAATGTATACATATTATGTGTCCTAAATAAATAAAAAAAAAAAAAGAAGTATCCATTGTTCCTATTGAACGAGTAGACTAGATTACGTCACAATAGTGAGGGGAGGGGGCAAACGATCAGACGTTTTCTAGTATCATTGGATCAGGGTCCTCACTAAATGAAATCAATTTTATTACCAAGTTATTTCCTCATTTCACAAACAATCGTATGCAGTTCAGTTTTATTGTGTCAACTTTAGATTTATTTCTGCCTAGTTCGATTATTTATTTGGGTTTTGAAGTTACGCAGAAAACATTTGGTTAGAGGTCGAGAGCTAAGCAAATATTAAGTATTACAATTATAGTATTTGTACCCTAATGTTAAATAATGAAATAAACTTGGAGAATTCATCAGTGCGTAAATACCTTTAACATAACAAACACAATAAGTTGTTACCCGTAGGCCCTACGTACGTAGCTACGTCATATACTTGGAAAACTATAAAAGTGACAAAAACCAATGCCCCTCGGCCCGGCGTAGAATAGGCCGAGAGTGCCTGTACTAAAGGAGATCCAGTCCCTTACCCCCCCCCCACCCACCCCCCCACCCACCGTCTAACTGAAGATTTCTCCTCCCACTGAGCCCTGGCCTCCCTTGCTGAACTCCCCTTATGACCACCAAAGCGGAATGGATCTGATTTTGGCACAATGGCGTTTTTCATCTTCATATTTCACCCACTCATCGTCTCGATTACCCAAAGTTGCAAACATGTGGGACATAAATCTCATATCAACATCAACATCACCATATCCGCAAGTCACAATTATTGGATAATATATTTATTTAGTAACGTAAGTTAGGAGAGAAATTCGATTAAAGAAATGTATGCATACGGTGTTGCTAGTAAATACAACCTACAGGTACAAAATGATAATCTCAAGACGTTCAGTATTAAATGCTACTCACATGTAATAATTCTTGAAATTCATAATTTAGAATAAAAAAAAGTATTTGTTCATGTCCATTTAATTTGAATAGTTTAGTTGTTGTATTTAATGGGTAGTTCACTTCATCGATCGACTTTAATCCGAGACACTACAAACACAACAACTAAACAAGTATAAACACATTATTTATCTTGACTTCGAAAGCAGAAAACGAAATTAAACAAACTTGTCATAATTTGTTTATTATTTTATAAAGAACAGTGAATTCCAAAATAGATATAGAATAGTACCACTTACCTGTTCTATTAGTTTCGTTTTAAATTTAAAGTTTATTTTTGTTTTGTATTTTGAATGAAATCTTGTCCATGACAGTTATTCACTACATTCAATTTAACATTTATTATTTTTTAAATTTAATTTAAATGGTAGGCTTGAACTAAGGACGTAACTTATTAGTACGTTTATGTGTCTGCATGATATAAACATTTTTTTGTGTACTTGTACCTCTGCCTTTTGTTTAACAGAGTGTATTGTTCTATTTTTAGCAATGCAAGTCAACTTTAACCTGAGAAACATTGAATACCGATGAAGATGCATGTTTTTCTTCGTTCCGGTACAAAGAAGAGTTTGTGAAGTTTTTAAACTTATTGATCAAAAATTAATCAAAAATTTACATAATCTAAGTTCAAACATTACTCGTTCGAAAGCTGCCTATATCGTCACTAGAGAAATTTGTGTGCGCAAAGCTAAGTTGTACGCACTTGTTCACAATGGCCCTAAAACTGATTAATCGCCTTGTAGTTAATGATTGCATTATATCATTTTGTTCCTAGTTAGTTCTTATTTTTTTCCATTTATAGTTGTAACACACGAATCAAAGTGTACTTTATTTTTGTTTAAGTATGTCAAGAAAAGTATACGACAGCCAGAAATCACAAATAAATGTCGACATGGAATAGTTACCCATAGATCCCAAGCTTCAGGACTGACAACTTATATTTGTATTTTTTGCCTATTATGCTTCACTCAACATACCTGAATAAAAGTGAAACCTATCCCGAAGACATATAGACATGACCTTGGCAACAAGTTGTGTTATGCCTGTTCAATTCCTCAACCTACTACGATAACTCCCACTTCTAGTAGACCACCTAAATCCAAACCTAACTTTTCTACTAAGGTAACATGTTTAAAGTTGGGAACGACCTTTGATAAACAATGATCCTTAATTGTATAAGGGGTCGAGTCGACATCGACCAGATAACACAGATAATAAACGATCCCCGGTACATGTACCACCAAGTACCTAAAGTAGACAAGAAAATTTCAAAAGAAAATTGGATATTATATCCCAGGACAGAGGATCAAAAATGTAGCATCCTATTTGTTGGGAGGTTGGTGTAATGAACATATACCTGTTACCTTGCTTGGTAATTGCAGTTTGTAGGGTAGAGATTCATAGTATAGAGGTAAGGGCATGAGAGAGAAGGAAGGAGAGAGAGAGAGAGAGAGAGAGAGAGAGAGACTGATTGATTGATTGATTAATGTCTTTTATTAAAAGGCGGGTTTAAGGCTAGCAAAACCTTATCTTCTATCCGACCCTTTTAAGGTAATACAGTACATGAAAGACAGTACATAATACAGTAAGTACACGATAGAAAGATGTGTGAATATTTAAAAGAAATAAACAAAAAAAGGAAATAATTATGATGGTAACAGACGCATGGAGAGAGAGCGAGATTGATTGATTGATTTCGGTCTTTATTATTGGCGGGATTAAGGCCAGTGAGGCCTTTACTTACATCCAACCGAGAGAGAGAGAGAGAGAGAGAGAGAGAGAGAGAGAGAGAGAGAGAGAGAGAGAGAGAGAGAGATTGATTGATTGATTGATTGATTGATTGATTGATTAAGGTCTTTTATTAAAAGGCGGGATTAAGGCTAGCGAAACCTTATCTTCCATCCAACCCTTTTAAGAAGATACAGTACATGAAACAATACAGAGAGAGAGAGAGAGAGAGCAAAGAGATGTAAGGTATCCCGATATTTTGACAAGTGATTCATGCCCACATGGAAACACAGATCGCCGACAGAAGCAGCTCACACAGCCAACACTTCTCGATGGTCGACAGAAGGACTGATGGATATATGGAACACACCTTGGTTGAGACGTTTTATTAGCAGCCCTCTCAGATCCTCATCCGTAGTAATGAAAGAAACCAATTAAAGGGACAACTTCATCTTGATCGCAACTAGTGTCATATCCAGCGTAATTCCATTTCGTGTCGATCTGTTTTCGATTCAATTTGATCGGACATCTGACGTGTTAATAAATTGATTATGAAAATATCATTGCACGGAATCCAAGCTCCAGCCGTGACGTCACTGGAGGAGGACCAAGCGTGAAGACATATAGGAGACAAGCTGGTCAGGTGGATTCCCATACAGTGACGTCACTGGAGGAGGACCAAGCGTGAAGACATAGGAGACGAGCTGGTCAGGTGGATTCCCATACAGTGACGTCACTGGAGGAGGACCAAGCGTGAAGACATATAGGAGACAAGCTGGTCAGGTGGATCCCCATACAGTGACGTCACTGGAGGAGGACCAAGCGTGAAGACATAGGAGACGAGCTGGTCAGGTGGATTCCCATACAGTGACGTCACTGGAGGAGGACCAAGCGTGAAGACATATAGGAGACAAGCTGGTCAGGTGGATCCCCATACAGTGACGTCACTGGAGGAGGACCAAGCGTGAAGACATATAGGAGACAAGCTGGTCAGGTGGATTCCCATACAGTGACGTCACTGGAGGAGGACCAAGCGTGAAGACATATAGGAGACAAGCTGGTCAGGTGGATTCCCATACAGTGACGTCACTGGAGGGGGACCAAGCGTGAAGACATATAGGAGACAAGCTGGTCAGGTGGATTCCCATACAGTGACGTCACTGGAGGGGGACCAAGCGTGAAGACATATAGGAGACAAGCTGGTCAGGTGGATTCCCATACAGTGACGTCACTGGAGGAGGACCAAGCGTGAAGACATATAGGAGACAAGCTGGTCAGGTGGACTCCCATACTGTGACGTCACTGGAGGAGGACCAAGCGTGAAGACATATAGGAGACAAGCTGGTCAGGTGGATTCCCATACAGTGACGTCACTGGAGGAGGACCAAGCGTGAAGACATATAGGAGACAAGCTGGTCAGGTGGACTCCCATACTGTGACGTCACTGGAGGAGGACCAAGCGTGAAGACATATAGGAGACAAGCTGGTCAGGTGGATTCCCATACAGTGACGTCACTGGAGGAGGACCAAGCGTGAAGACATATAGGAGACAAGCTGGTCAGGTGGATCCCCATACAGTGACGTCACTGGAGGGGGACCAAGCGTGAAGACATATAGGAGACAAGCTGGTCAGGTGGATCCCCATACAGTGACGTCACTGGAGGGGGACCAAGCGTGAAGACATATAGGAGACGAGCTGGTCAGGTGGATTCCCATACAGTGACGTCACTGGAGGGGGACCAAGCGTGAAGACATATAGGAGACAAGCTGGTCAGGTGGATCCCCATACAGTGACGTCACTGGAGGAGGACCAAGCGTGAAGACATATAGGAGACAAGCTGGTCAGGTGGATCCCCATACAGTGACGTCACTGGAGGAGGACCAAGCGTGAAGACATATAGGAGACGAGATGGTCAGGTGGATTCCCATACAGTGACGTCACTGGAGGGGGACCAAGCGTGAAGACATATAGGAGACGAGCTGGTCAGGTGGATTCCCATACAGTGACGTCACTGGAGGAGGACCAAGCGTGAAGACATATAGGAGACAAGCTGGTCAGGTGGATCCCCATACAGTGACGTCACTGGAGGGGGACCAAGCGTGAAGACATATAGGAGACGAGCTGGTCAGGTGGATTCCCATTCAGTGACGTCATACTTGGTTTACTATTCGGGTAGATGAAAATTAAGAGGATATACTTGTCGTACAGCAACTACGGGAACACTTTCGTCATCAATCAATGGGTGCTTACGGAAACCTCTCGAGTTGAAGAGATCGGATGTATCTGGTCACGTGATGGATTTGATCAGATTCCCTGGATCTCATGTCTGTTTCCGAACGAAAAGTTGTAGTTGTTTATAAATCTAAAAATAATTATAAATCGTGTTTCCGAAATTAATCTTATTTAATTTACTCTCTACATGAAAGACATCGAAATGTTCTTAAATATCTTCAAATAATTCTTTAATCCCACAAATCCCACATTGTGCGTCGTCCATGATGGCAATACAGCCTATTGTTTATCGGCGTCAATTTTGAAAAGGCGGTGAATCAGACTGTGGTGCGAGATCCAACCCAACAGATCCTTCTTTTGGCAGGATCACCAAGATCGGATCGGATCACTTGATCGGATGGATCCGTGAAGGTTTTCGAACAGAGGTACTTGCAATCTTGTATGTTTTCGAACGAACAGATCCGATCGGGTCAACCAGATCAGGGTTTCCGTAAGCACCCAATGACGTGTTTACGGTCTCGGCCAACCCGAGCAGATATTTGAATTAGCCATGGCCGCTGGTTGGCGGCCGCTCAAAGTAAAATGTAACATCTAAAAATGTATAATATATTTTATTTGTTAGAATTGTTCAACAAACTAATTGTATGGTGAGAAATCATTTTACATATCTATATTTTGTTTAAATTTCAGTCATTATTGTGATTGGTCATCCACACTACACTGCCATTCAGTCATCTAAATATAATTTTCTTGAAAGTACAAGTATTAAGTATAACTTGCAAGTCACTTTTTAGTTATTTTATTGGAAATGCATGTTTATGATTCCAAACTATAATTCCTTTCATCCCCCAAAAAAGTTAGCCAAGGAAAGTAAATATTGGGTAGTTCTAGTTAGTGGTACCATGTGTATAATTGATCTTTGAGGAGTGTTTTTACTGCTTTTTTAATTTGGAAACCTATGCACACTGAGTCTATGAACTTCTCATAATTTTTAGAGAGACATCTTTGAATTAACAAATGAAACAAAATTTCAAATATTTAAAACATTTTTTATAAATCAAATTGTCTACTAATTGGTCTCATTATAATCTGTTTTATTTGACTGACTGTAATATTTCAGAACAAATACATTGATTTAAATGCACACTATACTCTCCCATTTTGTCATATGATTACCTCACTAGTCACCATGAATTTTACTACAATTAAGTTAGGATTAGGTGCATTTTGTTGGTAATGGTGCATTATTATGTACCTAAAAGAAAGTATCTCACCTTATTATGTTTCATAGGAAACAATATGTATACACAAAAACCAAGGTATGATTTGTTTAAAATATTTAAGTTCTGATGATCACACTGACACAATAATTGACACATAGTATAAGGGTATTAATACCACTCTGGTGAAATTTCCAAGATAGGCCGGACGCCGTAACAAAGAAGGTTGTGTCGTCACGGATGATGTAATAGCAAGTGACTTCACACCTCGTAATACCAACTTAAATGGAGACTACTACTCATTGCCTTACCAGAAGAAAACATGTATTGTTATTTCATAGGTTGGTGGACATGGGCCCTGGATTAAATGCTATTTTTCTCCCTCTTGGTATGTGTTTGCGGTTTAATTATGCAGGAATAAACTTTAGTTATTTATTATCTAATTTATTATATTCACTTATAAATTAACAACTACTTAATTATGTTTGGGAAATTTTAAAGTAGTTCCGTCCCATCATGCTAGGCATGAAGGTATGAAGAAGGAACAGCTACGGACGACCTACCTTTGTCAATTGCTTTGTCTGTCTGCATATTGTCGTACCCTAAAGGCACAGGGCACGCATATGACCACTCTGAAAGATCTCGAGTTATGTTTTCAGTGTCAATGTTTCTTGATATCGGTAGTAAATTTTCATAAATAATATTACAGGGTAAATCAGCCGAACGCGGGCGTCACATATAGAAAAAACGCCGCCATGTTTCCCCCACGTGAACTCAACTCCTGTCAAACACGAAACGGCAATAAAGACAACAGACCATCAAATGACAAAGAAATACATCAAATATCCTAGCAACACACAGAAGTCAAAGCTTTCTTGATGTTAGTATTTTTAAGTCACGGCCTACCAAAGCTAGTATTTTCTAACACCGCCTTGCCGATCAGTGTATTTTCTCTCTGACAGGTATAGTGCGCGGATGAGCACTGCGTAAACGTCCACATATCATTACGCCGGCCAGAGTAATTAGTTGTGACGACACAACCTTCTTTGTTACGGCGTTCGGCATATCAACGATGATATTCAAATTCTTCACACAACTGTTTGGATTTATTAGGTCATAAGTAAAGGCAACTCATTTATTTTAACTATACCTACTTGCATCAGCTTACTATTGTGAAGTAAATTCTTAATCTCTTTAATGATACTATAATTCCTAATATAATTTTAATGACCAATTCAGAATAATATTTCTGGTTATTTAGATAGTATGGTAGGCCTACATACAATTAATTATTTTAGGATAATAATTGCGGCCAAATACTGTCACATATTGCCATGAACAGTTACGTTTATATGTACAGTTAATATTAAGCCCTCTATAAAAATTGTCTTACACACTTGACACAGAAACATAGATTTAAAATTATCATTATATACTTATTGAAGGAAATTTGTTGGATGCTAAACCATGGACTTATAATATAGTAACTTCGTTATAAGTCCATGGTTAAACCATCAACTAAAAATTATTATTACCTATTTGTTACTTGTTTTATTTATTCGTTAAAATATTTTTAATCGTATATTTCATTAATGTATTTATTTGTTTATTTCATTAATATATTTAAATATTTAGTTATTAAATTAATATATTTATTTTATAGTTATTTAATTAATTAATATATTTATTTATGTAATAAATGTATTTACTTATTTAATAAATATATTTATTTTATAACTCTTTTTTGTTATTACATAAAATACCACACAATAAACTTGCTATTACTATAACTTACAAGATGAATGGAACAAGTATTTAATTACGTTCCAAAGAATAAAATATTCGAATTTCGAACTATTTTAAACCTTTAAATTGTTATTAGTCAATAGTGCATCCAACAATGACGTCATCTATGACGTGCGTCCTAATCCTTAGGACATCGCTAAGACGTTGATAAGAATCTTTGAGAATAGGCCGTGACTTAACTAAGGACGTCTAGTTAGGACGTCCTAGCAGTGTCTTAACAGTGTCTTATCTTAGGAAAATCCTAACGCTAAGACGTCCTAAGTTAGGCACCTTCGTGAATCCAGGCCCAGTAATGTAAACAAGGTGTCAGTTATATATATTTTTATTATTACTATTACAACGCTTATATTAACTTGCCTTGTTTGTCTGGACGGAATCTTTGAATCGATATTTCACCTACTTATAGATAGATGTCCGATCAAATTGAAATTTTTTACACAGACGTATTCTTGATGACAATACATGAATCAACTGTCATATTTACTAAATTGTCAATTAATTTATCATAATTAATTAATTAATGTTTTACATGGAAATCGATGAATATTTGAATCGATATTTCACCTACTTTTAAATGTTTGATCATGCTGAAATTTTGTACGCAGACGTATTTTGAATGACAATACATGAATCAACTGTCATATTTACTAAATTGTCAATTAATTTTTCATAATTAATTAATTACTGTTTTATATGGAAATCGATGTTAAACCCCTGTCCCAACGTCAAATCGAATTGAAAGTTTTCACACAGACGTATTCTTAATGACAATACACGAATCAATTGTCATATTTACTAAATCGTCAATAAATTCATCATAATTAATTAATTAATGTTTTATATGGAAATCGATGTACAACCCACTTTTCAATGTCAAATCGAGTTAAAAGTTTTTACACAGTCGTATTTATAATGGCTTCAAACGAATCAATTGTCATATTAACTAAATAATCAATTATTTCATCATAATTAATTAATTTATGTTTTATATGGGAATCGATGTTTATCCCCCTTCCCAACGTCAAATCGAGTTAAAAGTTTTCACACAGACGTGTTCTTAATGACAATACACGAATCAATTGTCATATTAACTAAAACATCAATTAATTCATCATAATCAATTAATTAAATTGATGTTTTATATGGAAATCGATATTTCACCCACTTTCCAACGTTGAATTGAGCTGAACGTTTTCAAACATACGTATTTTTAATGACAATACACGAATCAATTGTCATATCTACTAATAATTAATTAATTCATCATAATTAATTAATGTTTTATATGGGAATCGATGTTTAACCCACTTTCGAACGTCGAATTGAGCTGAAAGTTTTCACACAGACGTATTCTTAATGACAATACATGAATCAATTGTCATATTTACTAAATAATCAATTAGCCCATCAAAATTAATTAATTGATGTTTTATATGGGGATCGATAAAACACTCACTTTCGAAAGTTGAATTGAGCTTAAAGTGTGCACACAGACGTATTCTTGATGACAATACATGAATCAATTGTCATGTTTACTAAATAATCAATTAAACCATCATAATTAATTAATCAATCGATATTTGATATATATTCGATTGCAAGATTCTTTAAGACTAAAAAGTATAAAATAATATTACATGAAAAACATATATTTTTTAAAAAACAACGCTTATATTTAAATGCACTAAAAAGTTAAAAATATATTTTCGCCCAACAAATGTTTGCCTCACTCGGAAAATAAAAGCGTTGGGCGCTTTCCCTGCATAAACAGCAGAATACTGCAATCTATGTCAATACCGAAAGCGCCCTACGCTTTTATTTTCCGAGAGAGGCAAAAATTTGTTGGGCGAAAATTTATTTTTTACTTTTAAGTGCATTTAAATATAAGCGTTGTTTTTAAAAAAAATATATTTTTGTCATATAATATTTATGGTTTTCACTCAAAGCTTTTCTAGAAAAATTGTCAATAACTTTAAATGTTCTGACTACGAATTCATGATTAAGGTTGGTGGTTCATTTAAACCTAAGAATTATCAAGCTTAATACCAAATAAAACACTGCCAAGATGCACAGTCGAGTTAAGTATTGGATTTGTTTATGGTTGCTATGGAGTTTGTTTGTCTTATGTAACATAAAGGCTGGTCCACACAGATTTTTAAGACATAATGCATAAGGTTTTAAGACGTTGTTTTAAAAACAACAATGAAAACAATGTCTTAAAACTAAAACTTTGTGTGAACGCCAGTACGTGTTTCCTATGATCCAACTTTACGACTACGCGTTAAACCTTAAATCGTATGTCTTAAAAATCTGTGTGGACCAGCCCTTACATGTAATGAAACAATTCCATATCAACAAACCTTTTACCTTACTTGACTGACAGTTGACTGTGCATCTGGCCCCTAGGCCTGAATTCGCCAACTTCGTCTAAGTCAACTTAAAATCTCGGGTTGTTAACCATGGTTTCAGCTTTCAACATATATTACAATTAAAATGCTAAATTACATCAGCATGAGAGAAGTTACGTTTAGACAACTTGTCCCCATCGCATGAATCATGATTCAATTTTCTCCCCATCTTATGATTCCATTTTAAAACAAATACTGTATTTTAATACATGTTTACAACATCAATAAAATAATGTTTTGAAAAAATAATTCTAGCGATCGTAAAACGTAACTGAATCTGTGTAACATAATCAAACAACTTTCAAGTTATTATACCCAATAGTAAACGTGTGGGAATGGGATGAAAATAAATCTACAGCAAGTTTATTGTATTATGTGAATCGTGCATCCATTTCCACGAGTTTATATTGTAGACTGTAAACATGGAACGAGCACATTAGGCCTATAAAACAAGAATCCCGTCTTTTTTTCGAACGACCTGTTTCCAATTTAATTCAATGTATCCACTGGTTTATGGTTCTCAAAGGGATATAATAGTGCCAGGTTTTATCGAGCCTATTAAAATTGGAAAATTATTTTGTTTACGGATGTAATATCTGAGTGTAAAAATGATTATTCTTAAAGTACATTTTTTAATATCCCTCACTGGAAATAAGTTCTAGTAACAAAATGAGTTGACTGCAAATATTTTGTTTTATGTTTAAGAAATACGTACACATATAGTTAATAATGTCTGTGACAATTCGTACGGCGGAGGTTCACAATATATTTAAAGTTGATTTTTGCTTTTTTTGCTTGTGATAATTGTCTGTTGGTCAGATGTCAAGGAATTAACTGGAGCTATTTAACACAGCATTTGTCATATGTTGGAGAAAAATATCGAATCTGTGTAGTATGTTTACAGGTATTAGCAACTGATCAATCATTTACAAATGATTGAAATATTATTACAAATTCAATTTAAAAAGCTATTTCAAATCACGTTTATTTCAACCTTGGGATCAATTTGTTTCACAGACTTTAGTACGCACTTATTGGAAAGGTTGAGATTGAAGAAAACCTCAGAAAAAAACCTTTAAGTCAGGATTGCAAATTGCCCACTTAGTACTTAGCCACCTTCTTCACTAAAATCAATTTAATTACTCGTTTCACCGCGCTTAAATGCACGTTTAAAAGGATTTCATTGTTCAATATTCTTGACTGAACATAAACAAAGAGATTTTTTCGTATGAAGCCCATTATCTTAACTTTATGTTTAATCATTGTGACTAAGGGGTAGTTATGAAGGAATGTCATATGGCTGTCTGTCAGTAGAAGAACAATCGTATCACTTGCTTTGTAACCGAGGAAAACCTCGCATAAACATTCAGTGAGGATTGCCGGTAACAAATGTCGAACCGGCGATCTCCCGAGTTATACTCACACACTAAAGATTTCCTTATGTTAGATTATTGATCCTTCTATTTCTTTTGTCTTATTATTATCTAACTAGAAGATCGTTGCGTGTTATTGCTCTGCCAAGTATCTCGGTAACCTAACCACAGCCAATATTAAGATCCCGCAAAATTAACGTATTTGGCTCATAGTTATATCTCAATAACACAGCACTTTATCGAAAAAATGACAAATAGTCTTAATTTGTGTTTATGAGAGCTCAATACCTTATGAAAAAGATTTAGAAATTTGTGGTAATTATAGTTGTAATTGTTAATTAACTTGTGAATTTAGTTAATTAACAATAACAATTATAATAACTGCAAACCAACACATCTTTTTCATAGAGTATTGAGCTCTCACGAATCCAAAATAAGAGTATTTGTCACTTTTTCGGTATTGTGTGGCGTTATTGAGATATGACCAAAATACGTTAATTTCGCGGGTAGTCCTTCCTCTTAAGGTTATGTTGGCTTCTAGTTTAGGCCCTTGTTGGAAGGACCACCGAACACGATGTGGCAGTTAGCTACTTACAACTCGCAAGGCATGAATACGCGCTCAAGAAAATAAATTTTACCGTAACTGCTAGTCCATGTTATGTTATCCCCCCTCAAGGATATTTCTATGCAAATCAGGGAACACAGACCAATCAAACAATGCGAAAACGGATAACCACGCCAGAATCTAATATGCTAAAACTTCCCAAGCGAATAACAAACTTTGAAAACGATTTCTTAAACGCAGATTCAAAATTCGTGGAAAAAGAAACATCCGGCTTTGTATTTCACTCAAAACGTGCGAATGATAAAATGAAACGCAAAAGTTTGTACAAGAATTTTGGACATGAGTTATAGGTTACCGATAATTGAACCAACAATGTTGGGGTTCCACAGCTACAGTACGCTTGTGTGTTTGCGATTGCCTCAGACCATTACTTTAATGGAATAATACGTCACACCGTGTTGGTAGGGTTAGGTGGGTTAGACCCATACAGCACCTGGCACGAGGTTACAGAAATAACGTATAGTAGTGTGTTGGAGCAATCATTCGAGATCGGGGATAAATCACTCATTCAATCATTCTCACTCCCTAAATAAAATAAATAAATAAATTCACATTTAGAGTCTACCCACTCACTCAGTAACTAAACTGATTTGCAGTGGGGGACTTTAATTTAAAGTGACTAAACAAACCCTGTAGACTTCGAACACCATCGACGAGTGAGCGCTAACCAATCAAAGATCGATATTTCAAATACGAAACATATGAATCAGTGATTGGACAGTGCGAACACCTGCGGACAAATGCCAGAATCAACAAGGCCGATTCAGAACAACTTTGAATTTATTGAGTGCTTCGTTGCTAGGACGGCTCCAAAGTCACCGTTTACTTATTCCTAAGCCAAGAAGTAATGGAATTGAATCCACATAAGAAGTAAAAAACTTCTGCCTGAAGCGGGATTTGAGCCCGGGACCTTCTGCATTGGAAGCAGCGATGCTAACCACTGGACCAACAAGCCACCTACTGGACCAACGAGCCACCTACTACCTCATTCTCATTCACTCATTCACACGCTCACTTATTGACTCACTAGTATTTTTAAGCCATGGCATTTATTGTTGAATGTTCTCTTTTCTACTGTGTGAACTTTATTTTACTGTTATGTTTGTTTAAATTGCTTCATTTTGTTCAGCGGTTTAACAAGTTTTCTTCCTTTGAAATCAGTTTTATAACTGAAATTGATAAACAATGTTTTTTAATCACATCGCTTTTGTTGACTTATTCACTCTTTTCCAATTCACTCATTCTTCACCTATTCACTAATTAATGCACACATTCACTCATTCACTTATTCAATTACTCGTACATTTACTTACTCATTCGCAATCACTCGTTCAGTCATTCTTAAATTCTCATTCACTCATTCGAACTCATTATCTCAATTTTATTCACTCATTCAGAGATTCTCACACACTGGCTCACTTCACTGGTCGGTAGAAGTAAAACCATTGAGTTGGTTAGTGGTAAACCTATTTATGTTTAGGAATGGCCAAAGAATTATAGCAGTAGCGGTATAGTAGAACCATTGGTAGAACCTTATTTTAGCACTTTTCTCTTGTTTTTATTTACCTATTTATAATATATGTATTTCATACATTGCAATACATATTATAAAAATTATCATTACACTATAAATGCAATAACTACATCAAACACTGGAGCATAATAAATAAATAACCATATATTTCATTCACTCTATATTTATCCCAGAGGGAGAGATACAGAGAGAGAGAAAACTCCTTTCATAAGATTCTATAAGTTCATTGCACTCGATTCAAAAACCAAAAAAATCCTCTCCAATAAACTCCTAAAACACGAAGTTCGATGTTCAAGAGCCCAAATTATACTTGACAATGATTGTACACGTATAAAACTGTCAGTGAAATAAAGGCTAGTCCCGTCCCGTAGTGAGAATAGTGATTCACGCATTCTCTCCATGTAACTCGTATCTTATTGTCTCATCGAATGTAAATAGGGCAGCTAGAGCATCCAATAGATTTCATTAGCGTTGAGCCCGGTCGGTTTCAGCTGCCTGGGTCACTGTCTACCCCACTGTAAGTCTGACATCGGCCTTGTCTTATTGGCTTACCCGGCTCAACCTTTCACTTCATCTATCTAACAGTAGTAAATGTGAATCAAGTGGATTTAGTTTGCTTTCGCTTTAAACCCACGAACAAATGAAAAATGTCAAATTGTCTCCAGCTGACTTAAGACTCACTCAGAATTCACTTAACTTAGACTTGAAACTTAATGAAATATCATCTTTTTTAAAATTGATACATATGCTATCTCTAGTGTGAAGAAATAAAAACTACTGACGATGGCAACGTGTTAATTCAACAGAAAATCAAACTTTAGCCAGTCAATTACAAAATTCAAAACAGTACGTACACGCTTCGGTTTGTTTGCTTTCTTCATTGAAATTACAAACACAGATTCTTGCATTATATTATTCAATACGCTTACTATTGACATTTTTTTCGAATACATTTGTTTAAAATTACATGTGACCATAACCACACAAAAATTGCGGTATTGATGCATTTTAACCATATTAACGGTATTTATCCGTATTTATTTTAAATGAATGTAAAAACCGAGATCTTTCACGTTCATCGAAAACAAATCCAGTGAACATCATAGCGACCCATTTCTTTATTTGTGTAAAGGAGATTAGATAGACATTGTTTATTATTGTTTATTGTCATTTGATTTCAGGTGCAGGCTAGCAAGTAATTTTACTGAGATGATCTGTACGTATGTGATTGTGTCAATAAAATTTGGCATAAATAATGGGAAATAAATCGATTTCCTGCAAGTATCAATGCACTGATATTAATGTAACAATATTAATTTGATATTTATATTTTTATTAATTGTTTCGTATTTTATACAGTTTTTGTGATAAATATATATATATATATATATATTATACAATTAGCAGACTACCGGTCTTTATGTTCGGTGACTGCTTAAGTACCGGCCTTTGCTGTGGGGACTGCTGTTGGTGTACCAGCCTTTGTTGTGGAGACTGCTTCTGAAGCGGCCTTTAGTGCAGTGACTGCTTGTGGTGTACCGGCCTTTGCTGTGGTGACTGCTTTTGAAGCGGTCTTTAGTGCAGTGACTGCTTGTGGTGTACCGGCCTTTGGTGTTGGGACTGCCTTTGATGTACCGGCTTTTACTCCTTTGGATGCTTTTGGTCTACTGGCCTTTGGTGCTGTGACAGCTCCTGTACCGGTCTTTTGTGAGCCAGCCTTTGATGATCTGGCAGCTTGTTTAGCGGCCTTAGGTGCACTGCCTGTGGATGAACCGGCCTGTGCTGAAACACCCTCTATTGTGTTGACGGTAGATGTACGGGTCTTTTGTGAACCAGCCTTTGATGATCCGGCAGCTTGTTTAGCGGCCTTAAGTGCACTGCCTGTGGATGAACCGGCCTGTGCTGCAACAGCCTCTATTGTGTTGACGGTAGATGTACGGGTCTTTTGTGAACCAGCCTTTGATGATCCGGCAGCTTGTTTAGCGGCCTTAAGTGCACTGCCTGTGGATGAACCGGCCTGTGCTGCAACAGCCTCTATTGTGTTGACGGTAGATGTACGGGTCTTTTGTGAACCAGCCTTTGATGATCCGGCAGCTTGTCTACCGTCCTTAGGTGCACTGCCTGTGGATGAACCGGCCTGTGCTGAAGCAGCCTCTACTGGGCTGCCGGTTGATGTACCGGCCTTTGCTACGAGACCTTTTCTCGACGTAGTTGCTGCATTGACGGTCGGTATCTAAAAACAAACGCAAAACATCTTAGTACTCACTGAAAATAATTTCAAAGCCATGTTATCATTGAGCTCTGCATACGTTTCTCAAACCGTTCAAAAAGTCAAGTAAAACTGGTATTTACAAAAGTTACCTGCAAAGAAAGGTCCCAATGATGCTACCACCCAAAGCTGACGGTCATGTAACGCAAGGCAGGAAGTAAAAAACCGACCCCACTGGGAATCGAACCCAAGTCTTTCGCTTGCCTGGCAAGTTTATAAAATAATTAAGTTTCTTTTCAAGAAACTGAAAGAAATACATGAATGCGGTGCATCTGATTCAACTTCAGTTCAGAATAAGTTAGGTGTGCGTACGTAATGAGTTCGAAAATTTGTGGGCTTTAATTTTGAATAAAATATGTTTACTTAAGCTACACATAAAATATTGTTGCCCAATAACACATTTTTTACTATTTAAAGTGACTAGTCAATAATTGTATTATTTACAATACATCAGTACTGTTTAACTAATAATAATGTCAATAATAAAATGTATGCAAGTATGTTCTCACCACGACTGCCAGAGCGAACGCAAGCATAACGAAGGTGATGAGGAACTTCATGGTTAGGTGTGAAGAGTAACACTAGAAGACTTATGTGATCTACTGAAAATCCTCTTGGCATTTATACACAGTCCAAACCAATCAAATTCTTTCTGGTCAAAACCTTTTAGCGAATCAGGTGCAAGGTTTAAATCTGTTGAACGTGTGTATGCCAACGGAAATGATCTTTTAAAATAATCAATGATTTGTTTTGATCGCAATATTGGTTCTCAGGGATATGACGCTTGCAAAAATCTATCTCATTGATACATATTCTATCGCGATGTAAAATAAAAGTAAATGTTTGCATTGAAATGTTTGTAGGTATATTATAGACTTCACTGCATATGCAAAACTATCTAAAGAAATTCTACGGAAATCCGGAGTGACACCGGATCCTGATAATTAATTATGTTCACATGTATTGCATATCTGAGAGATGAATATCATTTTATTAATTAATGTAGTTGTGCCTTATTATCGTTGTAGAATCAAAATCTGTATTTAAAATGATATTTTGAAGGGCATTTGTAGCTAACATGCACATACATATTATTTCAATATGATAAATTGTGAAGGGCATTTAGACATATATATTTCATTAACTATTTCAAATTTGTGTGCGATTTCTACAGAGTTTGGCTTTTAAAAACGTATTCCATCACATTATATGTCATAGGAGCTATAATGTAAATATAATCAATGGGAAGATGTAACTGTTCAATTATTGTTGCGCTTTCTGACAACGAGACTTTGAATGTGAGAAATGATAAGCTTGAATGCCAACAATATTACTTATAAAAGGTACATTTCTTCGTTCCATTTGATAAAATATGATCAAATATGTATTTGCTATGCAGTTTTTTTTTTGTTGGGTTCAATTTCCATCCGTCTGAATTACTTATATGGACAGTGTTGGAAGTAATACAATATATTTATGTCATAACAATGTTCTACAAGTTATCACTATACCTCAACTTTCTATTTATTAATGTTGTGATATTCATATCATATAATCATCAAGTATTTAATTGGATATTTAATTGTTTCCCCTCCTCCCTTGTTCATCATCATTCTTGAATCATCCACTACTTATACTAGTGGGACCTCGGTCCTGTCGCACATATAGATTACATTCATCAATAGAGTATAAGATAATGATTATATGAACTATACAATTGTACATAGTACATGCAATATATGATAATAGTTGTCGTGTACTTCATTACATAACAAGTAATAAAATAATATTAATAATGAAGATAGTAATAATATTAAAAAAATAATAATATTAATTTAAGGTCACGAAAGCCAATTGACAAATCGTGCTGACAATGACAAACGACTCGGCCGTCTGTATTTTAACACTTGCACACAATTTGAAACTCGTTCTAAACACGTGAACGTGAAATCGTCAAAATCCATGTGCAGTATAGGACAGTTGACCATTTTCAAAATTGACGTAGATAGAGAAGTTAACCATGATCGTCGAAATCTTCAATCAATGCATGACAATGGAAAATGCACTTTTGACATAACATTTTAAAACTAGTTTTATCGTTGTGCATTGTTGTAATTGAAGATTTAGAGGACCGTGATTAACCCGGTATTTTAAACTTCGGATAAATATTTAGTAAGCTACTAATTTGTTTTATCCATGGCATCCCATTGGTTGTTACCATGGTGAATACAAGTTAGTAGCCTTCTAAATAGTTATCCGAAGTTCATAATACCGTGCCTAAGGCTCCTAGATCAATTCTGAAAATGTTCGCTTCCGTCTTGTCAAGCCGTCAAGTCTATAACATTGCAGATGTGGCGTCAGCACCCGACATCCTTCGTCGTGTGTCCCGCACCATCCCCTCGAACAACTCGGGGTAAAAACGTTGTTTTAGCATGTATGATGGTGTTCAGTGCATTATCCATCTATAACACCCACAGAAATATTATCACTAAAGCAATATGTTTAAAATTATGTTTTACGGCTCTGATTGAAGTATTAGAATAATTCCACCGCCGTTGCAAACTATAATAATTTCTGGTATTTAATCAATTGAAAAATAATTGTCGATTGATAAACATATTGCATGAAATACATCAATGCTCATGTCAATTAAGTGTGTCATATAATTATCGAGTTGGTTTCACTTGAAGATATACGAGCAAACGTAATAAATAACATGTCATAAATATCTCTTTTAATTATTAAAAATAAACAATATTTTATTAAATTATTTCAAGATAATTCAATTCACCTGGCATATTATATAAGGCTTTTGAATCGTCGATTTTGCAACATTCTTAAGTGAATATCATACACTGTCAGCGACTTGCGTTTACAACAGAGCAAGAAATTCGAAATCAATAACAGCGAAGTGTTCTTAAGGTAAGTTTGTACATCCCTCTCTTCTTACGATTCTCTATTCACAAGTCTCATGTTATGTTTAACGTACCTTATCTACAACGATTTAAGGTATGTCGACCTACCTGTGGAACTCCCGATTTTGTCAGGTAAAATTGTTTAAAAATTTACAAAAAGTAAACCAAAACATGTTACCTCCTACAGATCTAAAAGTTTTTTTTGTTATACAGATTTGTCTGTTCCTATAAGTATTTACCGTTTCCAATTTCACTTCTTTATTTGTGAAAGGACATGTTGGAACAACACAACAAACGTGTTCATTTGAAGGACGGAAATATTTATCTGAACATAAGATACAATCACAATGAAGAACACTAGACACCACCAGTGCGGCTAAGAAGGGGGGGGGGGGGGGTTAATCGCTTCTTGGGCACACTACCAACGTCGAATTATCTAGGGGATGACATCATTGGACATTTGTTTTTTAATTTTCTCATTTTGAAGCATTTTAAAACAAAAGTTAACCGCGAAAAATCGGGAGTTTGGCAGGGACATATAACCTTAAAATACAGTTACTTGTGTATGTCTACATTTGGAGATGTCCGCCCTCGACCTGGCCCTATGGGCGGCGATGCTGATTGGTTGGAGCTCGGCTGCAGCGCTGACTCGCGTGCAGCGTGATGACGCCGTCAACGCTGTCGATCAAGAAGACACCAGCCCAGCACTTCGGGCGTACTTCGAGGGAGTTTCAGCTGTCAATGAGAAAGCTAGGGGCCACTCAAACAGCGAGACAGGTATGAACACCTCTTACGTAACATGTGTAATAAAAATTAACTTCTTTATTTCATTCTACTCAAGCATGATTTATTTATTTCCAAATGAAAGTCGCAACATATGTATAAGTCGTTTGCTGCTGGGATTAATTAATTATTTTATGTAGACCAACGATTGCTTCGTTTATATGTAAATTATTTAATATTGTTTGAAATGTTTATTTTGAAATATTTCTCAAAACAAGTAAGTTTGTGGAACTGAGTTGCTAGACAGTAAAACACGTTCTGTTTTGGCAATTGTATAAACGAATTGGTCTTTATCAAAAATAAAAATAAATTAACACAAACTAGTAAATAAACTATGTACACTCTTTTATTTGTTTTGAAATTGTATCAAAATTTCAATAAAAAATTTTCTTTATCACATTTTACTTTAAACGAAGTTAATTTTTAGGGCGCTCTAAAATGCCAACTTAACTATTATTACTTTCAGGCTCGCTAGATGATATCTCATTTTAATACAGAAACTAATTTGTGGTACTTATATGTAAAGTACAAGCTTAGTATTGATAACTGTTCCCATTGCCGACATCAGCGCTCCGGGTGGCCGCGTACCACCCTGACAACGACACCCGTAACGCGGAGGAGTTGGGCAACTACTACGAGGGCGACATCTTGTGGCCGGTGGACGAATCAAAGGGCCGTAACGGACTCGTGGCAAAGAGTACTCGATGGCCCAATGGAACGGTTCCCTACCGTATATCCCTCGGTTTCGGTTAGTACGATTGGACGTGTCGTTCATCTAGCATGTAAGACACTAGCAACCAATGACGTCACAGCTTGCTTTAACCCCCCCCCCCCCCCCCCCACCACCCATCCCGAAAAAATCACCTCTCTTTTTTTTGGGTTGACACTTTCATGACTATTCAATTTGAAAAAATACTCCTTCTCTTCTTTAAAGAACGAAAAAACCTGCTCTCTATGGAAGAAAGGAATTAATTTTTTTAGGCGAACGAGTTATTTTCTTTGTTGTCCTTCCTCTCTCATAGAAGAAGGTGTCGCGTGCAACAGCGACAATTCTCTATATCTAATTTTGTAAATCTAAGATTGTGGTAACGATGTTTTCAAAATGACAGACACAGGAGTTAAGTACATTTGTAAGAACTCACGCATCGGACATGGAAAATCGAACAATGGGTATTGTAAACAAATGCATATAAATCATTCTATGCACAAGTGTACTTACTTATATTGGAAGTTCTCTGCAAGTGGTCTCTTTTGTATGTAAAACTATGATTTTTTTTCATATGCAAATAAATAACGATTTCATTCATTTATCCATTCATTCGATTGGATATTGGAAATATTAAAGTAAATTTATTATTATCTTAAAAAACGCATTATCACTATATCAGAAACAAATTTTAAATTACTTATATTCTTTAATATGTACCAATGTGATCAATTTGAAAATTAATAATGTATTTCATATTAAAAGTTGGCCCAAAACATGGGTATCAGTAAACCTAACAAATTTCGTTAAAAATAACGAAGTAAGTAAACCTTGTATAAACAAATATCATTGTAATAGTAGGCCTACATATTAACTATTTCAATCAAGAGGTTTTATAATAGCCAAATAAAAGCTACCGCATATTCACTGTACTCAGTGATTTAATACGACTCTTCAAGTTGCGTGAGCTTATAGACCTGATATCTGTGACATTCATATGTCTGTTACTCAGTCAACTTGTAACTGATATCTCTCGATTGATATAATGCGGAACAACACTTTCTACTGAATCAGGGCACGTATGATGGCAACACAATTTAAATTATATATATCAATGATCACATTTTCAACACAATAATGTCAGGTAAGGGGATATTGCCACCAATACCAGGGCATAAATTAAAGTAGTGCCAGCCTGCCAGGCCTAGAACATTTTTTCCATTTTATCATTTTCCCTAAATTTCCGACTCACTCCCATCACTCTCCTGTCTTCCAACCAAATCTCTCAATTCAAGCACAGTCCACTGTTCACCTCTCATCTTTACATCCTACTTTATGCGATCCCGCCATGCTTTCACTTGGTATAACCGATAATGTGTTACTTGGGATATTAAAATAATAACTGGCAGCTTATCTTACACAGCATTTACATAGCCAATCGATCTACCTGTTCTTTCTTATGTGTAGGCACACGGTCTACCGTGATGATTGTAAGGGCTCTCGGAATTTACGCATATAACATACCCTGCGTCAGATTTGTGCCTCGTACTACGCAAGAGGACTACATTAATATAATCAACGGTGAGGGATGTTACTCTTCGGTAGGGCGAGTTGGCGGTAAGCAAACGGTAAGTGGTATGCGTCCTTCACAATACGTTACAAATTAACGTAAGAAAGTTAAAACACTGTGAAGTAGCCAACGGTTTAGCCGCGGTCACTTAGCCGGTTCCCATAAGAACACCGAAGATAACAAATCTTGGGCTAGGTCAGGAGGTGGATGGGTGACCACTATCCTCTAAAACACTATAGTTATCAATAGTTAGAACAGATTGGAGGGTTCAAAAGCTTGTGTAAGAGCTACGTTCTTTCCGTCAGGAACCTACATGACTGGTCAAAGTTACACCGTCCTTTCGCATGGGACGTAAAGCCAATGGTCCATTTAGTACTTTTCGACAGGAGTAGGCTACGTGCCGGTACCAGGCTTCCCCTCCTCCCTTCCTCATTATCATTCATCAATCATCACTCATCAGGCTAAAGAGGGAGTTGTGCTTTACACTGGCTTTAATTACAATAAAGTAAGTACTGTGAAGTAAAGGGACAGTTTACGTTCACTCAACGTCTACGCGTAACGCATGAAAATATGTTGGACTGAAACTGAATTGTTCCGTACGCCACGTTAACAGCGCGACTCCGAGTCCCACTCATATACCGATACACCTGTGTTGCATATATTATGTAATTTACTAACTATGATGAGATTCTTGGACTGAGATTACACCTATTCTCAGCTATATTTACAGGTACGGTAATAACAAACAGTTTTTTTTTAAATGTACTACACACAAAACCGTTACCACACTTCTGGCATTTTTAACACCTCTATGATTTTTCCGTTCACTACATAATTTTTAACGTTTGCTGAAGTAGTTCTAAAAGACGGTTCATTTTCAATATTCACTGGGCTTCTTCTTCGAATGTCATTAACAGACTCAATAATATAACTGAATAAGATATACAATAAATAAATCATTAATTTATAGGTACAGAGGTAATCCCATGGTTAATGGTTAAAACCGGAACCAATTTGAATTATCTAAATACAAAAATAAAGACTTTTTCATTTATGGTTTACACACTTAGAAGAACAGATTTCCAATCGGGAACATTTTGTACCACCTCTCTGCTTAGTTTCTGTTACGGCAGAAGTTATACCGTTTACAAAATACATCAGTAACATACAGATAGATTATAGGATAAATCAATCAATATAAAGAATACACATATATATATATATGTTTGTAAAATTAAAAACATGTCGGGTTATTACGCCAGGTCGGTCACACTCACCTTAAACTATGTTGACGCGTTTCGAGACCGCTCTGGGTCCCCTCGTGACATGTTTTTAATTTTACAAACATTAACCCGGGCCACGAAAGCCTCCGTATTTTAATATATATATGTATGCAACAATGGCCAACTCTTCCTCAATTAACTCACCGTACGTTTGATAAAACCTTTAAATATTAATCCAAGGTAGAGGATCAACGCCAGTAGCTGTATATCTAGCGCTTCATACCTCTCAAGATGTATAAGCTCGTCCTAAGATCCCTTATCTGTGTCCTAAGCTTGCGTGGTGATAGCGCACCATTGATTGGTTCATACATGATGCTCGTGCGCAGCCTATTTATACTAGCCAAGTTGGGCTGTGCTAGGCTGTAGACAAATAACTACTGGCGTTGGTTCTCTATTCCCCATGTAAGTGTCTTTATACTCTAAGATTGCGATGTGTTGCAGTTGAGCGTTCAGTCGCCGGGTTGCACGTGGAAGATAGGCACGATATTGCACGAACTGATGCACGCACTCGGCTTTCTGCACGAGCAGAGTAGAGAAGACCGAGATAACTATGTTGATATTCATTTAGAACATGTTATGAAAGGTGAGTTAGGTCGGCTCAAAGGGTACAAAACAATACACCCAATCAAAATACACAACAAGATAAGATAAGATAAGATAAGATAAGATAAGATAAGATAAGATAAGATAAGATAAGATAAGATAAGATGAGGTAATATAAAATAAGATAAGATTGTGTATATTTGGCTTCACCAGCTATTATTGTCGTACTTACATAGGTACCCATATATTATTACTATCAATTAAAATATAAATTTACTTACAATTATTTTGACTAAAAATTATTATTTCTAATTACACAATTGACGTTCAAATACATATTTTATAGCTTCTGAATTACATTTTTTAAATTTTTATTTTAATATTTTCAATTGATAAAACATTCTTAATCCAGTATAAAATATGGATTTTTGTGTTGCAGCTTTATTATAATATTTTACATTGCAATTATTTTCTCAATAAAAGCATTGATTGTATATTTTATCATCTGCTCACCTATACATTATATTACATTCAAGATATTGCGAAAGCTACCTATTAGGTGTCAGCGCACGATCGATTTAGAATAGTTGTAATTATTTTTATATCACAATTCAATTTTGTGTGAGAGTGAGTGAGAAAGTGATTCACCGGGTTAAGATTATATAATCCTAAACAAATTGAATGGTAAGTCCGGTTTGTAATATACATCCTATATTTAAGAATGTAACCAGCCTTCAGATGATTTTAAAAAGCTTTATATCACTTGACAATTAAACATCATTATGTGTTATTTCCAAAGTTCCATCGAATTGCATTATTTAGAACAATGTGACTACTTGTATCATGATGTTCTTTTTGCTTTACACACAATACAAATAAAATAATAATAGCCTATTAAAAATGAATAAAATAAGCATTGTCTGTTTTCAGGTTTCGAAAGCAATTTTGGTAAGGCAGCCAATGGTTACACCACTGACTTTGGTGTAGAATACACTTATAAAAGTGTAATGCATTACAGTGGAGATGCATTTTCTAAGGACAAAAACGCTACGATTGTAGCAAAGGTAAGAACAGATGCGTCTGTGGAAGTAAAAACATATGAATGAAATAAATACATTTTTCATTTGGGAATGTCACCTCGGCGGCTAAAAGTCACCTCGTTACGGTTCATCAACAAAGAGGTACATGAAAAAATGTTCTAATAAATAAAATAGAACAATATGATAATGTTATTTATAAAAAATAAGAAATAGACGAGTTAAAATACATTTTGATAATGCTTTGTCAGAATTTGCAAATTAAGATGCAATCCCAAGTGACCGAGAATTCTGACACCCACTCACTCTAAGCAAATGGACCTACTAGATTCCATTCTAGCATTGACCGCAGTTGTGCATGTTGAAGAACTCGTAAAAACCTACAAATCAAATTGCTGGTACCGGACATCGAACCATTGATCTCCCGAATTGAGAACTCTCATGTCTTAGCACGAACAATCTCCATCGGATGCGTTTAAGATAAACTTAATAAATAAAATTTGTTAATAGAAACATATATTCATAGCATACAAATATATTTTATTTGTAAATCAGTTTAATAAATTAATGCCTCAATAGTCGGATATGGTCATGATCCAACAATATTGTTGGATCATGGATAGGGTGTTATGTTCGGTTTACCCACCTTTTCAGTATTAACTCTTAAATAGCGATTAGATAGTGCTGTGGTATACTGATAGTTGCCTGGAGAGTGCCTGGATAATGTTTGATAGAACCGAATTGAAGCCATTTTTAAACCTATATAACAATAAGTCAATAACTGCATAATACCTGTGTAACAATTCCTCACTCTACACCAATATTAGTTGCTGTATAAACAGTTTAAATTTTATTTAAATAATGTTTATGTATATAATCATTCAATAGTGTAATGTTAACGTGAAAGTCGCTTAGAACAAGTTACATGTTACGTGTATAAGGGTGAACTTAAAAGAGCAAACGATGAAATAAAACGTTTGAAACGTTTAATGAAAATTATGCTATTTTTAGTTCAAAACGTTGAAGACAAGCCAGTACCACAGACAAGATATAATTCATGGAAAAGTGTCTCTAAAAATTAGTAGAGGTATAAAAGGGTACCTCATTTCTTCACCTCTTACGACTGGCAGAGTCACTCTGGGCTAAATTCTACCCCCAGCCTGGTCAGGGAGGTAACAAGTACAACCAATAACATAACACCTACCATTACTTGTTTTTCCTTTCCAGCCGGATCCCAATGTGACTCTTGGTCAACGAGACGGTTTCAATCCAAATGATATCAAGAAGATACGGGCTATGTACGGCTGCCCTGTAGCCTCGACCTAGGCCCAGCAATACACGTCAAGCATCTTGGACTCGCAACACACGATGAGGATTCAGTTGTGTTCACAATGTGCATGTATTTGATGTTCTGATTACGAAATTATTCGGAATGGAATCTTATGATACATTAAAAGAAAAAATTACAAGTTTGAAAACAAAACTGATTGCAAATCTTTATGTAATAATTCAATAGCAAGCACTTGTAACATACATTTGAAACAAATTAGCAGTAACTACATGGTTACACCGTTTAGTTTAAAATTATTATATGCAGTCGACAGATGGGTACGTTATTCATTTTAATTGTAGTGTTGCTATAGTTGTAACATATCGAAAAAGGAAAACAGGTTTGGTGGTTGGAACATGGAGGTAGAGCGCAGACCGATTATTCTGGAGAAATAACGTCTGTCTAATTGGCCAACCAAGTCCAGCTAACCAACCTAACCCAACACGGTGTCCACTAACTAAGTGCTAAATAAGTAAGTAATAAATAAGTAAGTAAATAAGTTCTTATGGTTCAAAGCTAACATCGCAGTAAGGGGAACTGTTAAGTAATCGAAGTGGTCAGACAGGTGGTTGGCAAACTTTATGGAGCTGTCTGGCAGATGTTTGGAAGATGTCTGGCTCAGGTATTAACAAACCTACGTTGCGGAAAAACTAGGACCATACACCATTCTTACATTTTTTTCTTTCTAAATAATACTAAAATTAAGTATATTAGATCACTGTAAGACCATTGGGTGTAGGGTAGAATCGCAGCAGCCATTGGAGACTATCTACCTATTAATCGCCCGTATACGTTACACGTATTGGGGGGGAGCCGCTAGGTGCCGCCACACGTACCCACTGGTTAGGCCGCGCTCATGTGGCGGCACCTAGCGGCTCCCCCCAGTACTACAAGCGCACACGGCCAATTTATGGGTAGATAGTCGCCAATGGTCGCTGGGATTCTACTCTACACTAATAAACTCAATTATAAGGCAATGAAGACACACACGGTCATATACATAAGAATGACAGCAGAACAAGGGGCTATTCCTGTAGGCTTATAATATGTTTTTATATTTGTATTTATTCATCAATAACCATCAACAGGGCAAGTCCCACAAGTGATTAGTACCAAAAATAAAAAACAAAGAAGCAAAACATACACACATAACAGAATAATACAAGTACATAAAACAAAATTGTGATAGAAACAGCCATAGTCAATCATAAAATATAAAGCTCAAGTTAACCCAACAAAATGCCTAAAAAATTGTCACGATGACATATCTACGTAGTTAACACTTGCAATGGGCTGATTGCTGTGGCGGACCGCGTGGAAAACACTAAGGTTGGAATTCATAGTCGGCCCCTACACCTAGGGGCACCCATTGTTGCTATGGATTTGTTTTGTTTATGGGAAATAACATGCAAACAATTGTTACCTTGGCAACAATGGGCGCCCCTAGGTGTAGGGGCCGACTATGAATTCCAACCTAAATCAGCTAATAACAAGTGATAACCACGTAGATATCACTTAGGGTGAGTTATGTAGCAGTGACAACTTTCAGGAATAGCACCCCGGCTGTCGAAATACTCGACGGTTGGACTGACGTGGCGCTGGAGACATCCATAATCATTTAACCCTGATTTGATATACATTTTCATCTGTTGCTAAAACGAATGTTTTATATTGAGTATCTATTTTTAATTTATCCTGCACATAATGATTGTTTACAATTTCATGAGTTTGTTTTCACAAAATAAATATTTTTTTTCTTCATATTATTATGACTTGCAGTATAGAATACAGCTCGTCTATTTAAATATATATTTTTTTTTTCCTGTGCAGAGTTGGCCTCTTCAACCATTCTTCTTTCTTGCTATCCAATATATGACCTTGTACTTTTTCTCGGCCTGGAGTTATATATTGTTTGTTTTGATATTGTTTTGTGATGACAGCGTGTAGTCCTGTAGTCCTTTGTGATCTTGGTGGAATATCCTGCGGCCTCCACCTTGTTCGCCAAGATCCCAACCAACGACACAAAGAAACTGACAACATCATTATAATATTCTGTCCGCAAAAACTTCAGAGAATAGCATTTATGTTCATAAATGGCGGTAAAATCTACTTTGCTGTTTGCTAAACCACTCATCATGATGTTTCTTTTTTAAATTTGTCATCATTGTACCAACGATAGCTTGTCTACTTTAAGATAAAGACAAAAATAGTGATCTAATTTAGTGAAATGTAAAATTAGAGGTGTACGGTTAAAATATAAATTGAACTTAATATTTTTATAAAAATAAATATATAGTCACAAGGATTTAAGTAAAGTACACGTACAGCGAGAGCGGATCGAAAGCCATTGCCAGACCATCGACCAGATTGTGAGTGAATGCCGCCTGCGCTTGTTTCGGGACCACTGGTCTTACATCCTAGGGCGACTCCTGACGCGGTGGCCTGGTTGGCAGACCTAAAGTATGTATATAAGTTAATGTTTTTTTGTTGTTTTATTACTATACATAATAATGTCGCATGATTATGTTTAACCATTGTAAACCGTTGTGAGAATGTTCAGCTGTTGATACGATAAATTAATTAATATGATGCACGCTGCACCCCTACGAAGCGAATAGACGAGTCCGGATGCGCACAGGTGACGGCGCATGGAGCCTACGAGATGGTATATCCACACGGCTGTAAAATTGTTGCACCAAGATGATTATTCTCACGATGACCTCATTTCCTTGTCCAGCAGCTTGTTTCACGTATTTCAACTGAATCAATAGATTTGTGTGACAAGCGTTGTTTTTATAAATACATAGTTCCGGTATTTCGTTTAGTAGAGTGACCTTTCCTCATATGCTAAGTATTAGCCACTGTGTTTGGGATTTCCCAATACCAGAGCATTTCATCAAAATGTCCCACTTATACATTGACAAATGTTTTCAAGTTGAAGGTAATACTAGGAGCTAGAAAAGTGGAATAGTAATTTCACCCGATTCAACATTCCTTCAGCACAAAAAATCCTAATGTAGGTCAACGTAACCATTACGATATATTTGTGACATTTTTGTCTTGATACTCATTTATAATACCTATTCGTTCGGAATACGAACGTCAAACTGAAATCAACCTATTATTGTATGCGAAATAAATGAAATCTAACACCTTCCTTCAATTTCTTGCCTTATAGCAGCAAATTATAATGCGACTGACTTGATGTGGCAATTGTATCGTTATCAATTTATATCAAGCAGTCAAAACACTGAGCAATGCATTATAATCATATGCATTATTGTTACCATAAATGGGGAAACACAACAAGCTCAAAACCTTTATTAAAATTAATATTGACTGTACCGAGGAACACAGTTTTCTGCATCTGGTGGAGGTGGTGCTGCTTCAGGGGCAGGCGGGGGGGGGGGGGGGGGGGGGGGGGGGGGGTCACCTTCTTCAAGACCTCTGTCACAAGTCCGTTGCCGAAGATAACCACGGGGACGATGTCGACGCGCTCTAGCCGGTTACGTCCTCGACGGCCTGGGCTGGTATTTGCGGCGCTTCTCACCATGAGTGGCCACAAGATCGTCCAGAAACACTGCGACGTCTACCATGGTTTATGTATGATAGGGAGGGGAGCTGGGTTGGGAGTCTTTAGAGGAGAGGAGAAGGAGTGACAGGATGTGTAATCTATACAAAGCAGTTTGGGGAAAAGAGGGTGGGGGAAACCCGTAGCAGATTGCAAGAAGGGGCATACAGAGGGAGGGGGGATCATAAACGGAAGTTTCAGCGACAGGTGGTTAGAAGTGATCTGGGAAGGTATAAGGATTTGTTGAGAGAACGGTTAGGGAATGGAATGAGTTACCCGAGGATGTTGTTGAGTGTGTCGAATCAGTAAGGGAAGTTAGAAATAGAATGAGGGATACGAAGTGATGAGGAAGGGTCGGGGGGAGGTTTAAACAGGTTGCCACCGGGCAGTTATGGCCCATGGTCGCATGACATCATAACGAAGATGTCTGGCTTGTGTTTCACTGCGTGGTCGGTGACGATGACGTGTCCCACAGTAGCCGCAACAGTCCTCTCTGCAGCGCCTACAGCGGTCTGCACTTGAAGTCGGAGTCTCTTCTGACAGCAAGTGCTTTGCGATGTCCTGATGGCCGACGTTGTCGTGGCGGCCCTTGTAGTACTTGGGTACTTTGATACAAGCACTGTGCATCTGCCGGCAATATACTATACTATCGTTGGGTTCTGCAGAGTCGGCAGCGGTCATGAAAAGTCGCTCTCCATGATCTGGGGCCGGTATAGGCTAGCGTATTGATGACCTGGTCATATTAAAATTCTAAGGGTCAAATGCATAGTCCTTCTCGGTCCTCATGTGCTCCGTTACTCAGCCTTTCCTCAGGCTCGCCCAATCGCAGAGCAGTGTCTTGGCCATGCTGCTCTGTGATTGGTGGTTGGACGAGTATGAGGAAAGACTGAGTTGAAGAGAACGTGAGGAACGACTATGCATTTGAACCTACGTATAATTGTGCAAAGCGTCACTTTTTATCAAGATTTGCAGTATTCTTCTGTACCTTAATACGAACCAATTCCACCAGATGAGTGAGACGTAAGTCCACGTTGAATCGAGCGATAGTAATTACAACAACGTGCAGTTGACCATACGGCCAATACGGCAGCTAGCCACAGCAAATTGTTCGGTAAAACTTGTATTTCCTAAGCTGCATTCGCCTGTCATCACTGGGTCTTATCTTTCACTGGCCAGTGTAGCAAAAACAAGCGAAATATCCAGTGGAAAAATCTCATGTACTGGCTACACAATAGTGTAAGTTTTTATTACAGGCAAACGCCATGCAAATCTTTACACTGGTTAACATGGGTACGAAAGACCGACCTAGTCCTGACAATGACTTACACTAGCTAAAGTAATAATAATTTTTCGTAGGAATCCCTGTTATAGGGTGCACACCATCTTAACCTGATGTGCCCCTCTTCAGGTGACTAACTATAAGGTATATTAGGGTGTTTGGATAGTTGGGAAGGAATGTCTGAGGGCTGTTAGTATGACTCAGTCCCAGCATTCGCCTTTACGACTGAGGAAAACCTCGGAAAAATCCTTCAGTCAGAACTGCCGGTGGCCGAAATCGAACCTGCGACCTCCCGAATAAGAGTCTCGCGTCTTACCGCTGAGCCATCTCTATCGGTCACAATAGTACAAGTGCGCGAAGCTCTAGTCAATTCCAAATATTTGTAGCCATTTATTTCAAAATGTTTCGTTACATATATTGGTCGCATTATTTATGTTTACACATACAATACAAACACCGATCCAAGAGGACAAACATGAAAACATACCGCAGACACAACTAGTATTTTAAATATTGTAACAGAACGACTTGAAATGGTATTTTATATAGATCACATATTCACATATATGTATATACATGCCAGAAAATAACCAGCTGGGAATCGAACCCAGGTCTCCTAGTTCATATGTCATGCATATACAAACAAAAGTAATACAGAATGTAATCTACCATCTATGTAGATCAGTTGTTAGTGTCCCCCCCCCCCCCCCCTCCCGGCAAGTGGGAGACCTGGGATCGATTCCCAGCGGAGTTGGTTTTCTACTTTTAGTCTGATGTAATATCATAATGACCCATAGTGGCTTACTATAAAAACCGCATTTGATTTTCATATGTAGCCTATATATACAGAATGTGTGATGTCCATTATGTTGAATCAAAGTTATAATGCGGACGCGTGCATGTTAATCCATTTGATCATATCAGCTTACAAATAGCTGATAAAGACAAATGTGATCACGCTACCTACAGTAGGAATTGCTTCGAAGAACTCGTTGCTTGCCTAAAACGAGGAAAGACTATTTAATTTTATATCATTAACCATTAACGATAATAATTTTAAAACGTGCAAAAGTGACTGATTGCTTCGTATGTATTATTATTATTTTCTCTTTAGGGTCAATGGAAGGATGACGAATCGGTTTTAACCTATCTTAAATAATTAGCATATTCACAACATTAAAAACCATGATATCTGTTTTTATTTCAAGTTTGTTTCCTCTTTAACTTAAAT
Source organism: Isoperla grammatica (assembly GCA_945910005.1). Taxonomy (NCBI): domain Eukaryota; kingdom Metazoa; phylum Arthropoda; class Insecta; order Plecoptera; family Perlodidae; genus Isoperla; species Isoperla grammatica. Next base: position 35,467,973 of record OX246740.1, read on the forward strand.
TTATCAATTTGTTAATGGCAAGTAAATATGAAACAGCTATTTACAATCACCATACTGTTACCTTCTGAAAACTTATCAGCATTTATTTTGAACAAGTGTTTAAATATTATTGTTTTCTTATCACTAAATTTTATTTCGCGCACTTTCATTTGTTACTTCCCACTTTTCGAGCTATCGTTAGTGGCCCCAATAAAAGTAAATCGCCAGCAATGGCTATGATAACGTTGGGTGAAAAAACGTATATAAGGAAAAAAACATTGTTTTAATTTTATATTAACCAACAGTGAGACTGAAGAGACTATACGGTGTTGACAGGTGTCTGATAACATTTTTCAATTTCAGAAACAGGTTGTGGAAAAACAAGGTAATTTCAATCACATTTTATTTTGTTATGACAAGTTAACAGCGTAGCATTTTACCTCGACGAGGCCAAACGAGGCCGATGAAAGAAACCTTCTTTTTCGACACCAATTCGGATTAATTCAATAGGTTTCTGATTGTGTGAACGTAGCACTGACACGATTTTACATTACTGTCTCTTCTTTGCTTATCGTATGAAACTTGTAAATAGTTAGCGACTTGGATGAGAAGTATATTAAAATACGCGTGGCATATATTATCGCTTCCCTAAACGCACTTTAACTTTAACACAGGATTATTTTAAGTGTAGAACTTGCAAAAAGTGTGTTCTTGGAATACGTAAGGTCTCGTCTTAATCATAGGCAACCCGCTTCCCTTGGTTGCGATTATGGGGTAGGAATAATTATAGCTTACGTACGGTACCATCTCGGCCTGCAGGAACTCGCGAACCAACCCGAAGTCCAATGGTACCACCTCTCCACTTCCACTAGGAAAAATGTATGACCTTCGGTTGAATTCAACTTACCTGGAACTTTTGGCGTCACTAATAAGTACTAGTAACGAGGCTTGTGCACACTACTAAGCGGAAGACTAAATTTACCGATGTTTGAATGATCGCCCAGAATAATTTGTTCTTCGTTAAATCAGCGTGCATGACAGGGGCAGAAGATGAGGATCTGAGATCGGTCGTAAACCTACGTTTGTCCTAGCACATAGTCAAGGTCCGTAAATCCCCTTGAGGTTTACCGAACCTCCGCCAGGGGATCTACGGACCTTGGCACATAGTCACCTTGTACGACAGGAAGAGCTGCCACGCACATAATGTTCACCGGGAGCAAACTTAAGACGTGGTGTTATTCTTGCCTGCTTAAAAGATAAAAACTAAAAATGGAACCAACGTAAAAACCGAAATATTTTCGTGTAGTATGTTTATTTTCAATTCAATTCAATTCAGATTGTTAACTTATTGTTTACAAAAACATACAAATAACTGAATATATATATATGATTTCTTAGATTTTGTTGGTTTGGATTTACCGTTAAAATGTTTTCGGAGTATATATATATATATATATATATATATATATATATTTAAAGAGCACATTTTTGTCTCGATTTATTTGTATTGTTCATGTTTCTTTTCCAATTACAGGGCCTACAGAAGTTTGCTTTCTTGCTTTGTTATTCTTAATATTTTAATATTTTTCTATAACTAACTGTAGATTTAATTTTTTTATAACAAAGAAATTAATAACGAAATAAAATATTCGTTATTAGCACAACCGATATACTCTTAATTTGCTTGGTCTGATTTCAAACTGTTTTGATTGTAACACATAATAATAATAACTATTATTATTATTATTAGAAGTAGTAGCAGGCGTTAATAGTTACTGTCACTGCCAGGCTCATGATGCCGCGTGCTGTCCTAACCCCGAGCGTGGTGGCCTTGATACTTCTGGTCGCCGCGAGCTACTCGCTACCCCTGGAGGGAGACGAGGACAACAGTGTGGTTGTGCAGGCCTATCTTTATTGTTGTTACTGTCACTGCCAGGCTCATGATGCTGCGTGTTGTCCTAACCCCGAGCGTGGTGGCCTTGATACTTCTGGTCGCCGCGAGCTACTCGCTACCCCTGGAGGACAACAGTGTGGTTGTGTGGGCCTGTCTTTATTGTTGTTACTGTCACTGCCAGGCTCATGATGCCCCGTGCTGTCCTAACCCCGAGCGTGGTGGCCTTGATACTTCTGGTCGCCGCGAGCTACTCGCTACCCCTGGAGGGAGATGAGGACAGCGTCGTTGTGGAGGTCGACAACAACGTACCGACTGACTTCAAGGAAACCGAACCGGAGATAAACGAGTATTTTCGAGAGGTTTCCGACCTAATGGACTTGGCAGCAGGCGAACCATCGACAGAAACAGGTAAAGTCAAGATGTTTCACAGCAACGTTGGAGATGCCAACGTCATAGATAGTGTGTATTAACCAATCAGCGGCTCGCTTTTTCACATGCTGAAATTTGGTTGGTAAATACCTCGTTCAACTATGGCGTCAGCATCCACAAAGTTCGCGTGGAACGATTTTACATACCTTATACAAAATTGCAAAATTGCATTTATTGTAATTAAACCTATACTCAGTTGAAAGAACTTATTTTCAGTTTGGGAATTTATACAATCATTTATGTGCTTCATATTGCTACGGTGACTCTAAATCACATTTTATGTATAGATCAATTGATTCAAGTCAATTTACTGAGTGGGTAAACTCTAAATGTGAATTTATTTATTTTATTTATAGTTAAAAATACAGTTCGAGACGGGAATCGATCCCTGGACTAACTGCATGTAAAGAGAAATAAAACCACACCCACATGACCAAAGGGTCCCACCAACAAATGTACAAAATAATCCCATCAGGTCACAATATGATGTTCTTGCAACATTTGTAGGTGGAGCTGACAATTATTGTAACCAATGAAATACCTAAATATAAATTGTACCGCAATGAAAAGCTGCTACATACTGTTGGTCTTGATCTAGATCTTCGTCCAAAGAACTTCGAAATGGAAATAATAATTTAATTACACTAGTTCATGACATGTTTAGCTAATACTGTCTCCTGACGTTTGATCACTACACTTATTCCACCAGATCAGACCAATTACTGCTAATCTTTTTGTAAATCTGTCAAAGTATAGAACATAGCTTACTACATGGGTCATTTAATTCACATCAAAGCTTGTGGATGGTACAAATTGAGACGATCAAACTTTACTTTCGACAGTTATTGCGACACGGAAAATCTTAACAGGTGACATCAAGTAGAATGGCGACGCTTGCTATGTTCGCTTCAGAAAGTTAATTGTGTGCATCATTGATATGACGGTTTAAAGTAGCATGCTCGTTAAATGTATTCCAAATACAAGTTCTAGTAAAATAACTATTACAAAAAGTACTAACAACATTACTAATATAAAATACTTATACTAATAATAAAACTCATACAATACTTATTAAAAAAGAAATATACAAATACAAATGAAGTAAAAATAAAATAAAAGTAAAAAAAAGTAAGTAAAGAAAGTAAAAGTAAAATACTGATAATATTAGTAAAGTAATAAGGAAATATTAGTGAATACACGATCAATAATTCAAATGTATTATAAAACAAACACGCGAATCGAATCGTTTTCTATGGATGCGGACCGACAATTGACAATGGGGACAATGATAATAACAGTAGCCCGGATTGTCCGGATGCTTTATGGTATACATGAGTGATTGTATGTTGTGTGTAGTGTGAATACAACCCCTGTTGTCTGACCTAGGCGCGCTCGTGTCGGAGTATGACGTCAACAGCTCCGTCAACCCCGAGGAGTTGGGCAACTACTTCCAGGGCGACATCTTAGTCCCCAGTTCGAGGGGTCGTAACGGTCTTGTGACAGAGAGCGCCCGATGGTACAACGGAGAGGTCCCCTTCGAGATCGACCCAACCTTCAGTAAGTGTGTTAACGACGTCATTGTGCCCTTCCCTTTCCACAAGACATCGAACCTTCTTTCGTGGCAGTTTCATTCCTACGTCTAGGCGGGTTTAGCGGAGATGTGTGAACCATAGATCTAAAATTGGAACCATGAATAAAAAATTTATGATTTTTTACTTTATGATACCCAACTTCAAAGATATATATTAAGACAATCGCCTCCTGGTATACAACAAGTGTTCAACGATAGAGATGGCTCACTGATAGCACACGAAGCTCTTACTCGAGAGGTCGCCGGTTCGTCACCCGCAACCAACAATCCTGACAAAGTTTGTTTCGACGTTTTCATCAGTCACCAAGACGAATGCTATCAGCCCTTGGACACTCCTTACCAAAATACTACAAATATCTAGCTAAGTCACCTGAAAAGGGATATGCATTTTTCCTGGGCAGGTTTCCTATGACACAATTATCATCTTATATATGATATTGTTTATAATTAATACTTTTTTATTGCCGCTGCATCGCAGTGGATGCATTTACATTATAGTGTCTTCCTCCGAAGTGATGTACCAAAATGATCTATCAAAGAAGATACCTATGTCCAAAAACGTTAGTTCCAAAATCATTTCTGTCGGTGAATGTGTTTTAACCAGTGACTCTTGTATGTGTGCAGGTCCCCGTGATCTTAACTTGATCGAAGCCGCCTTCCAGGAGTACCACCAGAAGACGTGCGTCAGGTTCGTCCGTCGTATGGGCCACAAGGACTACATCCGCATCACCAAGGAGAACACTGGATGCTGGTCCTCGGTGGGCCGGATTGGCCAAAAGCAAGATGTGAGTTACTATTCTCGCTAGAGACCCGAGTCAATGGTTTTATTTTTTAAAACGAAATCTAAAATATAGTGCTTTTGATGCAAACTTTGGACAAATTGTTCGACCGTGGACCAGACAATACGTATATCGAATCACGATAAAGCACCTACTTTGCCGTTAACTGAGCAATTTAAACACCGAAAACTATATTGAAACACGAAATAACGGCTAAACGTGGCAATATTGCCATTTAAATACACTGCAATAGTCAAAAAACTAGTTTAATCACCGTTCTTCAGTAGCTCTCCGCACGGTTGGCGTCGACTTCAAAAGAATTGTTTTGTCCAATATCACTGGTAGTTCTGGAATTTCATTTAAAAAATGCAGCGAAAATCCAATACAGGTTGTTCTTCTCAGTGAACTACCATGCTGCTATGTCTTGGGCTTCATTTAGGCTTCAAGTTAATAAAAACTAGGAAAATATGAAAACAACGATAACAGGCCCAAATGTTAGCCTCTTGTGAATCAAGGTCCAAGAATCCAAGACAAATATGAAAATACCATCTACGATGAACTATTGTGTGGCCAACAGGTGAACCTGCAATCTCCCGGATGCACCACCAAGATCGGCACCATTGTTCACGAACTGATGCACGCAATCGGCTTCATGCACGAGCAGAACCGATCTGAGCGAGATAACTACGTCACCATCATGTGGGGAAACATAGAGAAAGGTGAGTTAAGCTAAAACATCATCACTCACAATCGGTAAAATGCCTGAGGTGATAATTGTAAGGCGTATGGTTTAATACAAGGTCCACTAGATTGCTAGTAGCTCGTAATTACTCCTCTAGGAGTAAATCCAGTAGACCTTGGGTTAAATAAAGCAATGTGCATATTTCAATGCAACAATTGGCACAACCTGATGTACGGCTTGAGATGTAAGGCGTAAGAAGTTCAATTTATTGACATTTCTTACGCCTTATTCCATAAACCATACGACTTACTCCTTAAGCCTTAAATTATTCGTTTTGAATACAATTTCATCTAAACCACTTCAGCTGTTTCTGGTTGGCCTAAAGCGCCAGTGGTTCAAAGTCTTAATTATGTCTGCCCAACCGGAAATTGTTTCTGAATTACCAGACGACCGAACGCAATCTCTGAATGTTTCTTCGATGGAGAACTGTTCTATTATAGATCGTTAAACACACTTTCTTAAGGTTTAAGATTTTTACCCTATAGACATGTATTTTTCTAACTATACTTTACTAAGATGAATACCATTGACCGGAATTATGAAGACATCTTTCATTAGCTGATGGGCTAAGAAATTTAGGGATCAGAGGTAACAGGTTGCTATGGTTTCAACTTCCATCCTAGCTCTTATATCATAGGAAAATGTGAAAACCCAACTTAAGGAGACTATATTCAGAATGACGTTCAAGGGCTGTCTTGTACGTGTTCAAGGTCGCAACAACAACTTCGAGCTCGCCCGTCAAGGCACGGTCACTGGTTTCGGCGTCACTTACGACTACGGTAGTGTCATGCACTACTCAGCCGATGCTTTCTCCGTCAACGGTTCGCCCACCATTGTGTCAAAGGTGAGTACAACAACAACAACTTACACTTTCAGACTTGTATATATCAAGGGTTTAGTGAAGATATATTCAAAAACATATAATGGCGTAGCCAATTGTGGGCCAGGGGAGGGCGAATGCCCCTTCCACCCCATACGTATGGTGTCCACTAGTTTGAATTTTTCCGTCCCTAATTTCCAAAAATCACATACAAAAAGAAAAGATTATAACTTGAGATATTGTACACAAAACGTAGTACATAATATGCACTTGTTACCAGTTTGTTCTGAACGGACCCGGCGCAAAAGTCAGCTACATTTTTCAGCACGTCAACATTGAGTTTGTTCTAGAACCGGCAAATTATAACCCCATTGTAACTCATTATTGTTTAATGTAATTTTTACGAACAATTGCACAGTAACAGTCGGCGCCCCATTCAATCTCCCTTGACCCCTCCAGGTCCAAAGTCTCGCTACGCCACTGTCAACACTTTTTCAGGATAGCTCGGGTGTTCTGTACATGGCACCCTGAGCACACCACGTAGCTTTTCGACTTCTAGAGCCCATGAAAGATACCAAGGGTCAAGGGAAGTGGGTTGCATGTGGCTGAGGACTTTCGTATTATAAAATATAAAGGAGACCCTGTCACTCTATCCCGCCCACGCCCCCGCTTCAAATTCCTCCTCCGACATGCTCCTGCCTTCCTTTGCTGGACTCCCCTTGGGTTGGATGGAAGATAAGGCCTTGGAGGCCTTAATCCCGCCTTCAATAAAGACCATTATCGATCTATCTATTTTAAGACTGCCCTCGCGATACATTATGAACCTGATTTGAAAGACATCTGACGTCATATGACCTAAGCCGTGGAGTACGTTGTTGAACAAAAATAAACAAATACAATATGTTAAAAACCTAAGTCCAGGAATGTTCCTCTCTGTTTCAGACGCAAGGCGTGACCATGGGACAACGTGAGGGTTTCAGTGCGGGCGACATCCGCAAGATTCGCGCCATGTACAACTGCGATGGCGGCGGCAGCGGCGTCGGACAACAGCGCCCCCTGCCTGTCTGCTAATACAAGATGGACGCGCACCCTTCATTGCAAATGGCGGCCACTCCGTCTATAACGCTCTTGGCTCTTGATGATACTATATTGTGGAATGAAGAGCTTAAGAAGATGGAAGATAATGAATTTGTTCAGCTTTTTAATGTGTACGAAGATTTGCTTTGTTCGTTTGGTTAGTTGGAATATAAACTAATCTTGTGTTACCATTTCAAATTGAATATATTCGCTAGGCTGATTACTTATATCAGTTATTATAATATTTATTGTTAATTTATTCTATGATAGATGTGTGTGTGTACTTTGGAGAAAACTGCATCAGGTGTGTTTAAACAGGGCTCCTTATTTGTGGTTTAAACTTAATAAAACAGGTTCAATAATGTTCTTTAATATCCCATATTTACAAAATATTTATCACAAAACAAATGATTATAATTATATTATTGCTCTAATTATTCCTTTTCTAAATGTCTAACTGTTCTCAGGAAAATATATGTTTAGCAAATAATTATGTAGACCTACACCGTAAATGTTGAAAATGAAAAATAAAATATTTTGAACTTAGACAATACTGATTTCTTAATATCCTACACCTCTACCCAATCCAAAATACTTTTAGTAAATAATAACTCACGTAGACCTGTAAAAAGCGATGAATATAGTTGGTTGGTTAGTTAGTTAGCAAGTTATTCATTGTTTGTTGTTAAGTAATTCTTGTTTAAGGGCGCACAATGTCAAGGATATTGCGCCGCAATAGCTAAAACGACGAACAAATTTTGGACAGTTTAAGTGCAGAAAAAGCTCCACCCCCTAGTTATGTGACCACTGCCCGGCATAACAAATATGACTGACTATAATTAATATAAGATTCAATGAAGAAACATGATAAGATTGTCGGATAGTGACGGGGGTAAGGGGTGAGCACATAGCGATGGAGGGGAGCAGCAGGCGTCAAACTAAGAAAATTTCAAGTCTAGTAATGCATCGCAAGTGTCACACTTCGAGGCTATCTTCTCTCTGTCAAAAAGGTAGGGGTGTGTCAGGTGCTTGTGCCATACCCACAGACGGATCAAGACAACCTCGCGATGCGAAAGCTGGAAAGAGGGGGCTACCTACGTCACCTGGAACCCAGCAGAATTTGATAGTAAAACCTCGTGAATGTAGTCTCTCGAAATAATACTGAATATTAATGACCAAATGATGCGTTGAGACCATGACGTACTGGATAGCCTGAAGTGCGCTTTAACCATCTGCTGATCATACCATATAGCTCCCACATCTGCATCGCAGGACATTAAATCCTCCCTAGCCACAATTGTCGGCATGGTGAAGGTAGTCGGAATTGGGATCGCAATCATACATTTTCCCAATACAAATCATTACGCCAATACGATTTTGTTGTGAACAGTGCCATAGCAACCATGAAAGTTATCTCTTTTACGATATTTTCCGGATTGCGATTGCGAACCCGTTACCGACGATTTGTGGGTACGACATAATTTTGAGAGCTTCCCGAATAGTGTGCAATTCAGCTGTAAAAACTGGTCACAATGTATTGTGGAGGTGAAATCCGACATGTCTTTACCTTCTTCTTCGAAGTTACTAGAGGGAGGGCAATATTATTCAGGCTGTACGTAGAATTGGATGGTATCGATGATCTGCTTATTCGAGACTTTTCACATTGGACGGAATTGATAATACGCCTCTGATAACATTGACACCATGTTTGAGTGGAAAAAAAAATACATTGAAAGTTGGAAGTTTTGCCCAGAAACAGTAAATACAGCATTAGCATAGATTTACACGTTGTTGTTTAGGGTGATTAAATGCGAGGTAAGTCTTGATGGTCACGTGGTCGTTCACACCAGGTATGACTTCAATTAACCAGGGGAGGGCGGTCACACAAAACCAGGCTCAGGGTGGCACTAGTTGAGGCAGTGTACCGAGTTTCTTCAGTGAAGACTTGACTGAGGAACAAACATTTAAATGAGCAGATTCGTCGGCCGTATTCTTTTCGGGAATTGAGATAGAGCTCTCCAATTCAATGTCACCATTGTAGTCTCCAAGAGGCATTACAGTTTAACGTACCATTCGAGAACAGTTTAAACTCGCTCTAGTGGTACTTGCATTTGTCGATATATATGGTCCGTTAAATTAGGTGTTCTATATTCATAGCCAATCAGGATTTTGACTCAACCTATAGTTGCCTCGATCCACAGGATTTCAGCCTCGATTTCTAGTTCCTCTAGACGAGCGGGCGCAAGCTTCGGCAGAGCAGCAATAGCAACCCCACCCCCATTGACCGGTCTGTCCTTGCACGGGGCGTATCAGGCGCGACTTTCTGCCACTCACAGAGCTAGCAGTACTAAAAGGTCAAACTCAATCTTTTCATCTCGTTTTCTCAATTCAACTTTTTAGTAGTTTATATTTAAAAATTTATAATTTTAAGTCATCTATTGTAGTAATGTTTTACTAGGTTTGTGATTGACGATAGTTTTGCCATTAGATACAAAACAAACACATTGTCATTTGACAGTAGACAGTTGACTTTAATTACAAGGTTGGACCTTTTAGGAGAGGTGCCGCTACCTACTTCAGCTTTGACGTGAGACGCCCATTGAAAAGACTTGACTTTAATATCTAAATATTATCGGCCACGTTTTACTACTATATTAAAAAAGTACTATAAAAGTACTATATTAAAGTAGTTCTCTTACCAGGTGCGTATTTCTGGCTACCTCTTTTTCAATTTTAAACTACGTGCATTGAATGACAAAATGCTTAGGTTGTGATTGCGTCTAGTTAAACTAAATGAGTGATCCATGTCTGAGAAGACGAAGTCGGATAGGTCAGGACCCGTATTCTGTAACTTTTTTTCGTAGGTCCTGATATGGTTTCTGCCTGAATTCGACGTTGATCGGATAATTGCGATTTTGTAACTTTTTTGGTGCCCGTTTCCGCCTGAATCCATTTCCGTGGTCCTGATATGGACTACGTATAGGGAGCTTGCAATAACGTCATTTCCGGTATCGCACGGTAGCCATACTGAGGTACTCTGTAAACATTTGTTTACGTTCTTCCGACAATGCATTGTTGCAAATTGCAGATGTCCTTTGACTGACACATCAACTGTTTTCAAACAAAGGTTCCGCATAATGACTGAAAACAACATAAGAACGCGTAAAATCTGTTTGAAGACAATCATTTGCATGTGTTATCATTTTCTTGAACTTTTTACCTGCACACATCAATCTATACGGCTTAAAACTGTGATTTTTCCTGGGTAACCTATGTGTCTTCTATTGACAGAACAAATGTAAACAAGCAATGGGTACCTCATAATGGCCGCCACGTGACGTCTATTGAAAGCTACCTATATCACGCAAGTTTAAGGCGCCTGGGATGAAGGCGCCTTGGTTCCAATCGGTTGCAGAGTGTGGTATACACGTCGAATTTACCTCAAGGCGGCGGCGATCCAACTCGCTTGGGCAAGCGAGTTGGAGGTTAGGATTCACTTTGATTTCAGTGATATACACGTCAAAGCGGCTCCGCGATGCACAGCCTGTGTTGTGATTGGCTGAATTCGCAGCCGGTGTAGATAAGGGCGCTTCAGATTGACGTGATATACAGAGCGGATGCCAACCGATTGAAATGAAATCGGCTGCATGCCAAGCGCCTTGGTGTGCGTGATATACGTAGTCATGGTTTCAGTAGCTTTTTTACTGGTGAAACGAAATCAGCCGTAATATTAAGCATGGATAATAACTGTTGACGCGTGATATTGTACTGCAAACTGCATTCAATAATTATGTTCCATTATAATGAGTGAAAAACACCAATAAACAACGTATTTACTTTTCATTTGAGGCAGTCTTTATTATTTGAAAAACTCAGCCGGCGCCGCGGTTTAGTGACGCCCGCCATTAGAGAAATATTACGTAAACAACTCTAGCCTAGGCCTATTGTATCACTAGGACTGCCGTATTACTAGGCCGATACATATAAATTCAGTGTTAAGACATAATTAGATGTTGGCGTAGGCCTAGGCATTACCTTGTAGTTGTAGGGTTCCTAGAACATTGAGAAATTCCTAGAATAGAGAAATAGGGCATTCTAGGTTGCTTCTTGGACGCGTTCATGTAACTGTGTAGGGTTATGTTTGTTTTGATTTGAGCCGTGTAGCAGTGATCACGGCCCTCTAAATCATGATATTGTCTGTTTCTGATTGGCTTAAAGCCTCGGTGGCTCAGTCGCCTTGTGATGTCCTCCCAAAGCGTACATACACATTTCAGGCGCTGTTATAGAATCGCTATTTTGTTTATCTTTGGCGACGGCTGAAACGGGCAAATAATTTCTGCCTGCATTCGTTTCGGCTGCTTTCATTTCAGGCAGAAATGGGAAAGTTACCGAATAAGGGTCCAGGGATAGAGCAGTACTAACATGTCCACTGTTTATGTCATTTACATTAGTACGAAGGCGAGGGACTCCAATCTTGACCTTCGCACAATTACGAAGGGTATAGTTGACGCAGTCATTACACTTCAGAAATACTTGGTTCTTATACGACGTACCAGTCAGGCAACAGGCGAAGCACACAGGTTGTATTGGTTGGTGATCAGTTCTTACAGTGAGAAGATATGACGCGCGGCGACGGCTTCGACCTCACGGACCTTCGGTGGACCTTCACGGGACGGAGTCGGATGCGCAATCTTCACTGCGAGGGTGAAGAGAAACGTGCCGACACCCTAACAGAGACCCAGTGGCGGTTTTTTGGGGGCCGCAGGGGTGGCAGTGCCTTCTCACTATATTTTCGAGTATGATGCGTGTTTTATCATTATGGTACCTGTACCATAATAGTACATACCGTCACCGGTACTTTTTCTATTAATATACAGTCATGATTTTTTTATTTTGTACATTTCTATTGATTCTGCTCGTTTTCCCTACATTGTGCAGTATATAGTGAACTTTTTCAGGTATCTCAGGCGCGTGGCTCGTGTTACCCCTGCCAAGGCGCCTGGTCCAAACTTGGCGGCAGCGAGGGGGTGAGGATTGAGTCAGATTGGAAAAGTGCTGTGGAGCGCTGTGTGGACGACATTTACATGAAACTTATATATTTTCTACAGGGGATCCGTTTAGCAACGCCTCTTCAAACATTTTGTCATCCACTTTATTAACTTCGCTCTGTAACACTTACTAGAAGAAATATAATGAAATAACGGAGGGACCTACTAATCCACCCACCCTTGCCGCCATCTTGCTAATAAAGCTACACCTATATATTAAATGCACAACGTTTCAGGAAATAATGACCGTTTTTCTGTCATATGGCCAAGAAAATATCAACATCAAAATTCATAGCCTTTACCAACTTTTACAGTTTTACACAACTTTTACCTATCTGTACGATTGTCTCTTACTATCTAGTTATGTTATTATTTTGATGTTCATATTTTGTTTTCAACTGACGGCGGGAAGGATACAATTATTTCGTGATACTGATACCTTGCGCATTTAACGAAATGACATTTTTAAATAGCGTTATTTCACACAAATTTATATTAATTGATTCATCATGAACTTTCATAGCTCAAATGGCACATTTCTAAATTAAAATACTTTTGTGATTGTCCCCGAACGTCTAGGAAGCATGGGGAAGCGCTTAAAAAAATTCACACATTTGGTGGATTCATGCAGAGTCGATAAAGAAGTTTCCCCGTTGAACCTTTATTGACTCGAGTGCGTGTTATGATTTGTAAATTTGTTAACAGAGTGTGTGTATATTATTATTTCTTAACTTCCTGTATTTAAACTTTATCTCCATTATATCGAAACATAACTGAGGTGCACATAATAACATGTTGCAGTCCCAAATCGTAAAATTTCGCAATTTAAACTGGTCAATGATCCAAGCGAAAACATTGCATTTTTAAACACGCAAATAATTGTCTCATATAGATAAGACCATAATTTTGGTAATCATTTATTCCCGCCTAATGTTTCCGTTCTCGATTAATACTTCCCTCCCTCCCTCCCGTCCCTTCGTGGCAACAATCACCACGGCTGACTAATGACACTGTTGTAAATAATTACGTTTATCACAAATGTGTTACGACCCAATAACAATAATATATAATCAACAACACCTTTCTTCATTTTTACAATTTCCCTCTTTATGTCGTAAATCATCTTTGACACCTTGATATATTTTATGAATGAAGTTCCATTTACAATTAAACCAAATCAACATGCAATCAAATTTTTCTTAGAAGCAACTCATTTGTATCACTATTATTTTCAATTTAAAATACCGGAATCGTTTTCTCAATGTATTATCAGGAATAACATTGACAGAGTTCTCAACTCATTTTATTATCACTCATTTTAGCACAACGTTGTTTGTCACGTGACTTGGCCTGTTATCAACGTTGTCCCCAACGTTTAAAACTGACATCATTGTTTTACAGGTAAGTGGATTACCATTTAAAGTTGATATATAAGGAATTGTTTAATTTTACTGAACTTAGTTGTGGAAGGATCAGTGACTCGAAAGCGTTCTAGTAAGTGGAAACTATTGCTACATCATTCGTATTTAGATAGACGGGTAAATTAAAATTATTTGAAACTTCTTAAGTAAATCAACCTAATTTTCTTAAAAACTTGGCACGATAATAAATTTTGTCTAGTTAATGATTTTTAAGATAGCCACCAATATTAAGTTTGCGCATATTTTAAAATATTTGCTTTTAAACATGCTGTTAAAACACGAAATATTTCGAAACTTAGAAATTGAATTATTGGGTCTCAGTGCAATAGCAGAATAGAAATGAAAATTAGGAAATATCGAAATTCTGTATATTTTTTAATAAAGTGTATGTAACTTATTTATTTATAAGTTTTGCTTGAAAATATAAATAGATTTTTTTTAAAGGATTTTGTGTGTTCAGGAATAAAAAAAGTTAAAACCGAATATCCCCCCCCCCCCGCTCCCAACAACTGAAATGTTCATTTGATTACACGAATAAAATAATAAAGTGCAGTGTATTCTGAACGCCTGACTCAGAGCATGTAATATTAATCCGGATGAACTGGCAATATCCACTGCCAGTCATATTAGTTCGGGAGCCACCCTTGAAAAATGTTGATATTTCGGGGTGCTAGCTGCACCCCTGTTGAGGCAGAAATTGCAATACATCATTAGATAGATAACGATAATGTGCATATCAAGGCACCGTGCCTTTTTTGCCTCAGTGGTGCAAACGGAAAATAATCGTATCTAGGTGATGGCACTTGCGCGAATTAATGGTCATGCACGGACACGAATGTCGGGTACCATTACCCTTTTATCACAATCAATATTGTATGTGTTATATATATTAAATGAAAGCTATTGAAACACACAATACAACTGTATAACATTCAAGTAGGTACATTACATACCATGTCATAAAATGTAATCAACATCCGGAAATTTATCTTTTTCAATAAGGTTATATCTTATAAGTTTTGTTATGGTACTAAGCAAATCGAATTCTTAATATACGAAGCATTGATCATAACGATCATTTAGTTATTAAAACGTTATGTATCTTGCATTTTGTTTGTATTTACGAAATTACGCCAGTAATGAGTAGTTTTCCACGGCAATCTGTAGCTTATCCGCAAAGATGGATACGTTTTTGATCTCTTATAATTTGATCAATATGAGAATTTTCTTTAATAAAAATTCAGTACGTAATACATAACAGTAGATTACATGGTTTTAAACAGTGAAATGTTTGTCTTTTATTATAATTCGGGAATTATGAATTTTTTTACCGTGATAAAAAGAGTTTTTTTAACGATCACACATTTCTCAGGGAAATAGTAGAAACAACGATGACTTCAAAGAAGTAAAAATCTAACAAGAATGATTTCACATTCACATTTAATACACATCCACAATTTGTTTCATCAATGTGTGTCTAACTTACGAGATAAAAATTGGTTTGTGAGATGATGTAGTACAAAATGACATAGTTTCTCGTCTCCAGAAGTTGTGAGGCTCGCTAACTAGCCCCTAAACGCAGTAGGATATCGGCGGGGGGAGACAAGGTGTAAAGCGGCATGCGAAGGTTGAATAGACTGAATGGGACGGTTGTTGTGACGGAGCGGAAGGTGGTCGTAAATTAAAATAAAACGATAAAACGATAAACCTTTGCACTTCCACTTGTAATTGATTGTGAGTTTCGACAATTATTTACAAATCTTTCATATAGAATAATTAAAAATAATCAATGCCACATACGAATAATAATAATTGCAGTATAAATGATGAATAATAATACTACTTATAGCTTATAGTGAAACAATGTAGGCAAAAATGTATGGAAGCGAGCGTTTTCAGTCTATACTTATGACAGTACTTTTGTTTTTGTTTGTTATATTTTTCTCGCGATAGCGGTCGAACGGAGAGAAATTTTGAGCATCACAAGCTTCTATGTGGATCATTAGTTTTGAGGAAAAATCGTTGAAAAAATAATGCTTAGGCTACTCGAATTACCATTTTTTTAAACCAAATGGTTAAACGAAAAATCATCTTGTAAACAAAGTAAAAACCAACATATAGATCTGGTTTACATTACTGACATTACACGGATAGGTGAAATTACGTGGGTAATTTCTGCGTGTGATTGCTTGAAAGTTACTACCCTAACATGAACATAAATTAAAAGCATTCACCTACACGTTTATGTGCACCAATTATTGTTCACTATGAAAACAATACAATTAACTATATATATATACCAACAGAAACACAATACAAACGTAGACATAAATTAAAATGTAATATTTTATAAATTATAATATTATGCACAACTCGATAAAGATAACGAAATACTGTGCGGGACCATCAACACAATGTGACAACTCCCGTCAGTGTCTTGTCACACATTGAAAGCACCGACTTGAAAAACTAGCAGAACAAATCTTTTAGCAAAGATTACTGAGTGAGTAATCTTTGCTTTTAGTAGATGGTGCTATTAGGCCTATTCATGTTTTATTTATACAACCTTGTTTATTGCTCCCAGATGGGCTGTCAATACAAGGAAGGTTGCGGTCGTGGGTCACTCGACACCGAATGGGAACGGGACTGTCCTTACGAGAACTAAAGAGCGAGTCTTCGTCTTTCCGCGCTCAAAAGAAAAATCACGATGTTTGAAAACTAGTAGTAGTGAAAATACGCATTGTCGGATAAGAAGATGAAAAACTTGAAAACCAAAATAGATATTAAGAATTGGTAACTTCAATACACCTCACAATTTAATGTTCATTAATTTGATAGTAATAATTGTCTACATTTAAGTAATTATATCGAGGTTAGGGCTGGACGAAGTCGCAAAATCTAAAGAAAACGTAGGCCTAAATTCAAAATACCATAATATTCTTTGTTTACTAAACGAAAATACAAAAATCCATAAATGACTGTTCCTAACATACAATTTAGTATTAGGTCCATTTTAAAGTACATTTTGCACCAAATAAAAATTACTGTGACCTTGCATGGATAAAAACAAACTTTCATGGTTTCCGTAAGACGGTCACCTGGTTCACTATTATTGTTCATTGTGGGCGTAATAATAATGATACATAAAAATGACAAGAGACAATATCTAAAGATTACACTATGACGCATCGTATGAGCTATAAGTTGCAATGTTTTTTTCATTTCTACTATTGTAAAAAAAACTGATAAAATAAGCTTCCTTCGAAGTAGATTAATTCCGTAATTAATTCACGATTTGTGTTTAGTTAAATCCATCTGATGAACTGCCATTGCATATATTATAAACAAGAGTTTCAAGATCTTTCATTTGAAATATTACACGTTGTCGTATCATAGTAAATAGTGATGATAAACGACTATATTCAATCATATGCGTGCGATTACAATAGCAAAAATTATGAATTTCAAATTAAATTATTCGGCGTTTGCACCACTGAGGCAAAAAAGGCACGGTGACTTGAGATGCACATTTACTTCGTCCAACTCATGGCATATTGCATTTTCTGCCTCAAAAGGGGTGCAGCAGTGCAAAACATATTTCTGGGGTGGCATCGGTCTATATATGCTGTAACAAATAGATGTCGTATGTCGAAATACGACCTTTTGCATAAAATTACCGATAGCATTCCCCACCTCTGCCCCCCTTCACCTTCGATACACCGAGTGATTGTCTTATCACTAGTTTGGTTCTAAGCCGAGTTCAGGCTATTGCGTTTTTCAGTAATTATCATTTAAATATTCAAAGGCCACGTGATTTTGTGTTTGTCTGTCGGAATGTTTAGTTCAGTACTTTTCATGTCAGCCAGTGCGAAAGTCCTCTGAGAGATCCACCTATTTGGGGGTAAGTCACTATAAAGGTGACTGCTGGTAGGTACATATTAAAAACAGCCTTCATACATTTAATTTTATTACATTATCAATAATAAAAACAACTTAAAATAAGTATTTCATTGTAATTTACCTTTATGCAATACTGAAATGGTACCGTCAATCAAATGAAGGGGATGTCCAAAATCTAAAAACTATGTTTGCTTACTCGCTCAGTCATTTCCTTGATTCGTTGACTTATTCTAAGTCATAACGTCAGAAGTTACAGCCAAAATCTCGCGAATTCTAGTTTGCTTGACAAAGAAGCAACAGAAGATTTTTTTAAAATGAAAGTGTACACTGATTTGCTTGGAATGCTTGCTATGGATGCCGAACAAAACCTCGCAATTGAGCGGCAAGAGAAACCTTCCGTGATTAATATAAGTGTAAAACATTACAATAAATTTAGAATGAATTCAATGAAATAAAATAATGTGTAGGATTAGACTGCCTACACATAAAACAATAAGTTTGCATTTCTGTAGATGCTATGATTGTTAGATAAAACTTTATGCTATGTAGCACCAGATATAAAGTCGTTCATTGAAGTCAATATAAAACTAAGTGTGAAGATACAGGAAGCAAGGTATTAACTAAGCTAGTTAGGCATTAACCAAATAAGCAACTAAGCAAATAAGCAAGCTCTTTTAAATTTTGGACACATCCTAAGGCGGGTGTTACACGGATAAGTTAGAAACGTAAAAAGCAGACAGTAAAGAGTAGAGACAGCGTGCAGCTTACGGGGATTTTCACTTGTTTGTTCGACATTGTCCTACTTTTGGGGAGAACTTCTCACTTTTCACTTTTCACACACTATCTCTACTCTTTATTTTCTGCTTTTTACTTTTCTAACTTCTTCGTGTAACATGAACTTTATAACAGAAGAAAATAACTTTCGAACTAAATGAATAAACGTGTTTAGTCCTTGAAGTAAAACGATACATTTCAAAGAGAGTCACCAGCTGTTTTATCTGTGATAATCAATAATCGTCCCCGATACGTCTTAGATTGACAGTGTCCCCGATATGTCTTTGATTGACAGTGTCCCCGATATGTCTTTGATTGACAGTGTCCCCGATACGTCTTAGATTGACAGTGTCCCCGATATGTCTTTGATTGACAGTGTCCCCGATATGTCTTTGATTGACAGTGTCCCCGATATGTCTTAGATTGACAGTGTCCCCGATGGCAGTCGGTCTACTCAGCGTCATGTTGCTGACGTTCATGGTTGCGTCAGCGTTGCCGCTTGTCAGCAACGATGACGAGACTGTTGACGTGGCAGTGGACAGCAACGAAACCCAGCCCGATGTGGATGACCCCGACCTCTTGCGGTACTTTGCGGAAATTACTCAGAGATTGGGACTGGCCAGTGGCGAACCCTCGACGAAAACAGGTACTTCATACTAGTTGGAACGAAACTATAATTATATTGGATTTTATCCTAACGTAATGAATATTGCATACATACTTTTTCATTATCTGTTTGTAATGCGACGGTACCTACCCACAATTTCGATTTAAAAAATTATCTTAAAGATAAAACCTAAGATTCTCGTGCTTTTTGAGCTCAGACTTCCAATGACCCTTAACTGCATCCTGTAGACTTGTGTATCAGAATGGAAAAAGGTAATGCAATAATATTACAGCAACTGTAGTTATTTATTACTAGGATCATTATGGATTACACTAATATCCTCAAGTCATGCTGCCACGCCTAAAGATGGTTGGAGGAGAACAGCTGTCCTCACTTCCTGTCAGTCTTGGATAATGGCAGTTACTACAAATGTACGACTATCGATATATTACAAAGTCGATAATCTATACATTGATATTTCTGACATCTCTATAAAAGGTTTTTATTGCCCAGTCTCGTGCCTGACTCGCAGCAGGTGACCTTGTGGCTGCCCTAAAAGGGGTTGTTATTGACCAAGACCCGTGGCTGACTCGCAGTTGTCCTTGTGGAGCCCTTGTTATTGACCAAGACCCTTGTCTGACTCGCAGGTGACCTTGTGGCGGCCCTAGAAAGGGTTGTTATTGACCAAGACCCGTGTCTGACTCGCAGGTGACCTTGTGGCGGCCCTGAACAGCAGTCGTGACCGCAACCCCGAGGAGGTGGGTGAATACTACGAGGGCGATATCCTGCTCCCCAACAGGCTCGCCCGCAACGGTCTGGTCGCCGATGTAGCTCGCTGGCCCAAGGGGGTGGTGCCCTACGTCATCGACAACTACTTCTGTGAGTCATGACGAGGAAAACAATAGCTATCATTCATTCCCGGTGGGAAGGCCATAAAGCTTATGTAATAATTTACGCTCTCAAAAGTCGAACTCCTTAACAGTATTTATTTGTTTCTGCGTATTGCTGTCAACCTAACATATGTGTTCCTTCCACTAACATTTCACCGCAAATAACGGATCCCTTTTCTTCATTAATAAGGTATGTTCAGATGAAAAACTAAAAACGTCACAGTTGCCGCAAACATTTATGAGCCGAAGGCAAACGTGAGGGGTCCAAATGGGGAGAAACACAATATATTGCACTAGTACCTGATCAGAATTTCGATTTTTTTCTTGAAGACATTAATGAGTTCATTTGATCCTCGATGAGCGAGATGGGGAGAAACACAATATATAGCACCAGTACCAGCATTGCAATCATGTTACTTTGATCGTTAGCGTTGAAATCGTTATTGTGTAGCCAATGAGAATCGAGAATTCGAGGAAGTTCACAAGAACTCAAGGTCCGCGGTGGCTACCGAACCTCCACCAGGGGATCGACGGACCTTGACAGGAACTAGTCAAAATCCAGCAAGCTGTAAGCAACATTGGTAGTCTTTTGTTTTTATTGAAAGCCTGTCAAAATGTATCAAATTTACACTTTACTGAGTAGATCCATAGAGTAACTACTCACAGCACGTATTTATTCTCAAATTCCACTGTGTTCTAGAGGTAGGTCTAAACTCTAAGGTTGGAATTCAAAGTCGGCCCCTACACCTAGGGGCGCCCATTGTTACCAAGGTAACAATTGTTTGCATGTGATTTCCCATAAACAAAACAAATCCATAGCAACAATGGGTGCCCCTAGGTGTAGGGGCCCCCTCTTTAGTTTTGTGAAATAAAGTCGTTTAAACACCGGCGTTTCCGCCATTTTTTGGAACCGAAAGCTGTTAATGGCTGGGTGCTCGCGATCGAGAGGCGCGCACGATTTTTGTGATGATGATTATAATGATATTTGGGGTTTACGTCCCATATTTTTGTAACCATGGCTAGTTGTCATCCCCGGAATGCGTGTTCAACGTTTAATAGCGTTACCGAGCTGTACATAATTGCATTTAAGAGCTACGATCGTTCAAACGTACAATTTTCAACGATGTCGATCGTTATCTACCAAAGTTACATGTCGCAGGGCTGATCGGAATTCCGATTTTTTTCTTGAAGACATGAATGAGTTCATTTGATCCTCGATGAGCGAGATAGGTTGACAGATAGATTTGATTTCCCTAATCCCCACGATCGAAATTTCTCGGAATTGCCGTGCGAACTGCTGCTCGCCGGTAACGGTATCCATTCAATTAACCATTATTTATAACAAGCAGAAATATTAGATGACAAATTTCCCCTTTGACGAAAGGAGATTTTTAATTTATACAAAATTTATAATTTTAAATATTTTACTTCGTCTTGTTGCTCAGAATCCGATAAGAAAAATAACTGACCTGTTTGCCAAACATTATTTTGACGTTTCCTTCTTTCTCTTTGGGATTGGATCTATTTAATACTTTGGGAACCCATATTATGGTTCTAGTTTTTTGTGTGTGAATACTCCTAAATTAAGAAAGTCGACGAGAAAACCACACTCACACATATAAGGTCACTTCAAACAGCTCATTTAAAACAAATTTAAACTGTCACTCATTCTTATACAAACGTTTGCACATTTATAGTTGTCGTACAAAAACTTCGGTATTGCTTCCGTCACGGGTGAGTGAGCGGTAACCAACCAGCGGCCGTGGCAAATTCAAATACCTGCTCGGGTTTGCCTGGACCGTAAACACGTCATTGATTGATGACGAATGCATTACCGAAGTTGTTGTACGACGACTTTAAAATTATTAGATGTTTACAATACATACATTTCAGCTCCTGCCGACCTCAACATGATTGAGAAAGCGTTCACCGAGTATCACCGTAGGACGTGCGTTCGCTTCGTGCAGAGAACCAATCAGAATGACTACATCAGGATTACTGGGGCTAACACTGGTTGCTGGTCTTCCGTGGGCCGCATTGGAGGGATGCAGGAGGTATGATATCAGTGGGCCGCATTGGAGGTATGCAGGAGGTATGATATCAGTGGGCCGCATTGGAGGGTAAGAGGTATGATATCAGTGGGCCGCATTGGGGGGATGCAGGAGGTATGATATCAGTGGGCCGCATTGGGGGGATGCAGGAGGTATGATATCAGTGGGCCGCATTGGGGGGATGCAGGAGGTATGATATCAGTGGGCCGCATTGGGGGGATGCAGGAGGTATGATATCCGTGGGCCGCATTGGGGGGATGCAGGAGGTATGATATCCGTGGGCCACATTGGGGGGATGCAGGAGGTATGATATCAGTGGGCCGCATTGGAGGGATGCAGGAGGTATGATATCAGTGGGCCGCATTGGGGGGATGCAGGAGGTATGATATCAGTGGGCCGCATTGGGGGGATGCAGGAGGTATGATATCAGTGGGCCGCATTGGAGGGATGCAGAAGGTATGATATCAGTGGGCCGCATTGGAGGGATGCAGGAGGTATGATATCAGTGGGCCGCATTGGGAGGATGCAGGAGGTATGATATCCGTGGGCCGCATTGGGAGGATGCAGGAGGTATGATATCCGTGGGCCGCATTGGGGGGATGCAGGAGGTATGATATCCGTGGGCCGCATTGGGGGGATGCAGGAGGTATGATATCAGTGGGCCGCATTGGGGGGATGCAGGAGGTATGATATCAGTGGGCCGCATTGGAGGGTAAGAGGTATGATATCAGTGGGCCGCATTGGGGGGATGCAGGAGGTATGATATCAGTGGGCCGCATTGGAGGGTAAGAGGTATGATATCAGTGGGCCGCATTGGAGGGATAAAGTAGGTATGATATCAGTGGGCCGCATTGGGGGGATGCAGGAGGTATGATATCAGTGGGCCGCATTGGGGGGATGCAGGAGGTATGATATCAGTGGGCCGCATTGGAGGGATGCAGAAGGTATGATATCAGTGGGCCGCATTTGGGGGATGCAGGAGGTATGATATCAGTGGGCCGCATTGGGGGGATGCAGGAGGTATGATATCCGTGGGCCGCATTGGGGGGATGCAGGAGGTATGA
Organism: Isoperla grammatica; assembly: GCA_945910005.1. Classification (NCBI taxonomy): domain Eukaryota; kingdom Metazoa; phylum Arthropoda; class Insecta; order Plecoptera; family Perlodidae; genus Isoperla; species Isoperla grammatica. The sequence goes on from OX246740.1 coordinate 35,491,039, forward strand.
TATCCGTGGGCCGCATTGGGGGGTTGCAGGAGGTATGATATCAGTGGGCCGCATTGGGGGGATGCAGGAGGTATGATATCAGTGGGCCGCATTGGGGGATGCAGGAGGTATGATATCCGTGGGCCGCATTGGGGGGATGCAGGAGGTATGATATCAGTGGGCCGCATTGGGGGGATGCAGGGGGTATGATATCCGTGGGCCGCATTGGGGGGATGCAGGAGGTATGATATCAGTGGGCCGCATTGGAGGGATGCAGGAGGTATGATATCCGTGGGCCGCATTGGAGGGATGCAGGAGGTATGATATCAGTGGGCCGCATTGGAGGGATGCAAGAGGTATGATATCAGTGGGCCGCATTAGGGGGATGCAGGGGGTATGATATCCGTGGGCCGCATTGGGGGGATGCAGGAGGTATGATATCAGTGGGCCGCATTGGAGGGATGCAGGAGATATGATATCCGTGGGCCGCATTGGGGGGATGCAGGAGGTATGATATCAGTGGGCCGCATTGGGGGGATGCAGGAGGTATGATATCAGTGGGCCGCATTGGGGGGATGCAGGAGGTATGATATCAGTTGGTGCATTGGGGGGATGCAGGAGGTATGATATCAGTGGGCCGCATTGGGGGATGCAGGAGGTATGATATCCGTGGGTCGCATTGGGGGGATGCAGGAGGTATGATATCAGTGGGCCGCATTGGAGGGATGCAGGAGGTATGATATCCGTGGGCCGCATTGGGGGGATGCAGGAGGTATGATATCAGTTGGCCGCATTGGGGGGATGCAGGAGGTATGATATCAGTGGGCCGCATTTGGGGGGATGCAGGAGGTATGATATCAGTGGGCCGCATTGGGGGGATGCAGGAGGTATGATATCAGTTGGCCGCATTGGAGGGATGCAGGAGGTATGATATCCGTGGGCCGCATTGGGGGGATGCAGGAGGTATGATATCCGTGGGCCGCATTGGGGGGATGCAGGAGGTATGATATCAGTGGGCCGCATTGGAGGGATGCAGGAGGTATGATATCCGTGGGCCGCATTGGGGGGATGCAGGAGGTATGATATCAGTTGGCCGCATTGGGGGGATGCAGGAGGTATGATATCAGGGGGCCGCATTTGGGGGGATGCAGGAGGTATGATATCAGTGGGCCGCATTGGGGGGATGCAGGAGGTATGATATCAGTGGGCCGCATTTGGGGGGATGCAGGAGGTATGATATCAGTGGGCCGCATTGGGGGGATGCAGGAGGTATGATATCAGTGGGCCGCATTTGGGGGGATGCAGGAGGTATGATATCAGTGGGCTGCATTGGGGGGATGCAGGAGGTATGATATCAGTGGGCCGCATTGGAGGGATGCAGGAGGTATGATATCAGTGGGCCGCATTGGGGGGATGCAGGAGGTATGATATCAGTGGGCCGCATTTGGGGGGATGCAGGAGGTATGATATCAGTGGGCCGCATTGGGGGGATGCAGGGGGTATGATATCAGTGGGCCGCATTGGGGGGATGCAGGGGGTATGATATCAGTGGGCCGCATTGGGGGGATGCAGGGGGTATGATATATCTTCGTCACTAAGCTACACTTTGCTTCTCTCATATTTTTTTTTGCCTCAGGAATGTTAGGGTTTCACATACATCGTTTTAACGAAAATCAATACACATTCCTCTATGAATAGTGGGAGGTGGGGCAGGGTGGGGCATGTGGGGCAGGGTGGGGGAGGTGGGGCAGGGTGGGGGAGGTCTCCTAATTTAAAAAATAAAAACATTTTTGTGTAAAATATATTTGGGGTTTGTGTTTGTATAATGGCATAAACCATCCCTTCAGAAGATGTTACAGTTATGCCGACAGCACATTACTCGATAAGTCTGGCTGACTATAAAGTAGCCAACGTAAGTATTTTCATTCTTGCAAACATAGTCGAGTACAATAGTTCATAACATCTAATTTAATTCAATTTGGAATTAATTAAGACCATTAGGGATAAGTTTCGACCTTCCGTTTGTTACCTGGAACGGTGGGCGTTGCTAATAAGGCTTGTGTACTCTACTCATCAGCGGAAGAATGCATTTACGAATTTGTGAAAAAACACCTGGAATCTGTTGGGTTTCGTGAAATAAGCGTGCATGAAAGGAGCGGGAAATAAGGACCTGAGGTCGGTATGCGAATAGGCTAGTATACTGGCCACACAGTAAGAAATTCAGGTGGAACTTTAAATTCTTAGTGCATAAATATGGGACGTAAAACCCAAAATATCATCATCTTAAATTCTTAGAAATGACGTTCTCTCTAGGCGGACTATTCCAACGGTGTTCGTCGCGGGAGTAACCGATACCTGCATGTTCTTGTTCACTGCATAGACTGCACAAACCGTGAATAAAATGCGACCCCACCGCGTCTGGCAACAGACGTGCGATATTATCATTATATAATACCTGGGACTTACGAATAAGATTCAACTTGAGTTAAAGTCTCGTCAAATTAACTTGCAAGGTGTTGTCGTGACGGATTATGTAATAGGGTAATGACGCGTGTGACAACTACCGACCACTCAGTAATCTTTGCTTGAATCTAGTTGCATCCCGTTCTCTTGCCTCAGGTATATTGTAGTGATAATATCGTCTGCCTGTTGTCAGACGTGGTGGGGTCGCATTCCATTCACGGTCGGTGCAGTCAATGCAGTGGGCAATAACAATACAGGTATCGGGAAATCTCGCGGTGAATTCCGTTGAAATGGGCCGTGTAGAGCGACCGTCTCTTCTCAGAATTTTAGGGGACACCTTGCTTCTTACGGTGTGGCCAGTATAGGCATGGGGTTTTGAAAGTTGGTAGTTGTCACAAGCGTCACTTCACTATTATATAATCCGTGATGACACAGCCTTGCAAGTTTATACGACGAGACTTTATTTCAAGCAACGTAACCATTGTTATTGTCAACAGGTGAACATACAGTCCCCCGCGTGCACGAGCATGATCGGCACTGTACAGCACGAGCTGATGCACGCGCTCGGCTTCATGCACGAGCAGAACCGATCTGAGCGAGACAAATACGTCACCATCATGTGGGACAACATAGAGTCAAGTGAGTCAGAGAGATAGATAGATAGATAGATAGATAGATAGATAGATAGATAGATAGATAATGGTCTTTATTGAAGGCGGGATTAAGGCCAGTTGGGCCTTCTCTTACATCCAACCTAATTATACACTAACAAAAATCAACGTCTCATTCATCCATCCCATTCACTCTATTTATTTTCCATTGACATTATTAAGGGAAGCATGGTCACATTACAACTACCAACGAGTACATTCTGCCATAATTGGTATTTAACATAAGTGTTAATTTTTATTAAAATAGTGATTGTGAGTTTTTAATCGGAATAACCCTAAATTGTCATGATAAACATCCCTTATCTCTGCAGGTAGAGCATTCCAGGTGCGTATAGCATGTATCATGAAGGAATTATCTAAAATATTAGTTCTGTGGATAGGAAAAGCTAGTATAGTGCCGGATCTTGATCTAGTGTTGAAAGAGTGATTTGAATGAAGATAATGGAAGTTTGACGCGAGATAACTAGGTGAAGAAGTAGAGAGAATACGGTGGGTAAGACAAACAGAATGAAGGTTACGACGGTCTTTTAAGCGGATCCAGGATAACTGTTTGAAGCCAGGAGTAATGTGGTCATATTTTCTTATTCCTAAGATAAACCTAACGAGAGAGAGAGAGAGAGAGAGAGAGAGAGAGAGAGAGAGAGAGAGAGAGAGAGAGAGATATTTGATATTTGATATTTATTGGCTTAAAGGCGTGCTACGTTTACAGACACTATGAACATATGAACATGAAATATATGAATGTGAGATAATACATATTGAATTGGCAATAATACCATTATAAACTAGTATAAAATACACTTTGTATACATATTTTATCTAACAGATGTTATGCAGAAGGCATCACTAATTCTATTGAACAAAAGAAAGAAGAAGAGAAAAAAACGAGTTCACAAGCTAAAATTCTATTGCAAATTGTACTTTTAATACTATGCTTATTCTAATATTAATTCTAATAATAGTATTATCCTAGTCTAAATGTAATACTAACTCTAATTAGTAACCTAATGTATACTATGCCATTACTCAGGTGTATATGAAACTATGTAGTTATAATGCAAATATTTATGACTGGAATTATAAATTGTAATATGTCAATGCTTAGTACCTACTTGCGCGAATTCAGATATATTTAATAAATTAATATACAAATCTAAACAGTTTTAGATCATCTTTTGAAACTGATCATATTTTTAATTATATGTGGAAAGGAGACGGTTGTGGATGCTACTTCTGAGCGTGGAGAGCGACGTTTTAGAATATGTTTGCAGAAGATATCTGTTCCAAAGGCGGCTAGCTGTAATTGTGAATGATTTGTTGCATTTTACTGTACGGTGTTTTGGTATTTGAACTGTATTTGATGTGTGTCTATTTGTGCGATTATGGACAGTTCCCATGCGAATAAAAGATTGAAAGAGGTACGGAGGGCATTGGGACTTCACTATTTTGGATACTAATACTACAATCGACAGAGTGCGCCTATCAACGAGTTTAAGCCATTTTAGCTTGACATAATATGGCGTAATATGTTCGTCACGTCTGACGTCGGAAATAAATCTAATGCATGCGTTTTGTACTCTCTGCAGCTTAATGTTGAGCGTCTCTGTCAAATCATTGTAGACTACAGATGCGTAGTCAATGATGTGAAATATGAGAGCCTGAATTACAACTTTGCGAACTGAGAGAGGAAGGAATGGGCAATTTCGTTTGAGTTGGTGCATACTTGAGATAACTTTCTTTGTTAGATTATTTATATGAGGAGTCCATGAGAGTGTTTCATCAACTAAAAGGCCTAGGTTGTTCACTGATTGCTGGTACGGTATGGCAATGTTGTTTATTGTGATTGGTGGGAGAAGCGACTTGTCTATGTTACTCAGCAATTTTTTATATCCAATTAATACCAGTTGAGTTTTTGCTACATTAAGTGTCAAGTTGTGGTCATTTGCATAAGTGAGCAAGTTACATATGTCGCTGTTCGTGCAGTTAATAGCGTGTACTATATCCTTTGACAGAAAATGAATGTACATTTGTAGGTCATCAGCATACATATGGTGCTCAGAATGTTTGAAACAGGCAGATATGTCGTTTATATATATTGAAAACATCAAAGGACCTAAAACTGATCCTTGAGGAACTCCGATAGATATTGTGATCCAAGAAGAAGCAATGTTATCATAGACTACTTGTTGACCGCGATTAGACAAATAAGAAGAGAACCAGTGAATTGCCAAATCCGATACACCAATATTAGAGAGCTTAGTAAGGAGCAACTCGTGTTGCACACAATCAAAGGCTTTGCTAAAGTCAAACAAGGTTAACAGTGTCACTTCTTTTCTATCCATTGCAAAGCGGATATCATCAGTTACTTTAATGAGTGCTGTAGTTGTGTTATGTCCCTTCCGGAAGCCAGATTGAAGAGGGCTGAGAACATTATGTGTAGATAGGTAAGCTTGAAGTTGGCCATGTACTAGTTTTTCAAGAATTTTACCTATTACACATAGGAGGCTAATGGGTCTGAAGTCACTGCAAGTGGCAGGTTTGGATATTTTTGGAATAGGTTTAACATGTGCCATCTTCCACTTGTTTGGAAAAACACCGGTCTGAAGTGAAACATTGAAAATATGCATGAGTGACGGTAAAATGATAGATATGCATTTTAGAATGAGTGTAATTGAAATATTATCTGGTCCCTTTGCTTTAGATTTAATGCTTTGGGCAGCTTTAATGACATCGTTCGGGAAGACGTGTGAAAAGTGAAAGGTTTCACGGTCAGGTTGCGGAATTCCCTTGCATCGATCAATTACGTTCCGAAGTCTAGCTGGATCAGTAACTCTAGCAATGGACGTAAAGTAGGTGTTTAGCGATTCAGCAGATACTGACACGTCGGGAGTCAATGTACTTTGTTTACCAATGCCTAGTGATCTGATTGTACTCCATAGGGTAGAGGGAGATTTTGATGTATTGAATAGGTTATGAGTAAATTTAATTTTTGCGTTTCGGATGGCTTGCTTTGTTTTGTTACGAAGTGTTCGATACGTTTCATAGTCGTCGCTATTTTTAGTTTTGATATGATGTCTTCTAGCAGAGTCGCGGTCTTTTATCAGTCGTTTAATGTCCAGTGTCATCCATGGGGCTGGCGGGTGCTTGATCCGTACTGTCTTGAGTGGAGCGTGTTTGTCATACAGTCCAGTGAGTAATGAAGAGAAAATGTCAACTTTTTCGTCAATGTCGTTGGTTTCAGTGATAACATGCCACTCAATGTTAAATGCATCAGCGGAAAATTCGTCATAGACAAACTTGGAGAAATCTCTATATGTTATTAGCTTAGGTGTGTATTTGGGTATAGTCAGAGAAAAAACAGCGTAAATTAGGTCGTGGCTTGAAAATCCGGAAGCAGGGCACTGGCCAAACGTTTGAACTAGATTGGGGCAGTTTGAGGCTATAACGTCGAGATTACTATCTGTTGTGGAAGTATGAAATGTATTACTGAATGGTATGCGAGTAAGATTGCACATATTAAGAACGTCAATAATGTTTTCAGTTTCAAATGCACTGGAACCAAAGCGTGCGTTCATATCGCCAGCAACTATTAAGTTTTTATAATGGAATATGTGACTGTACATGTCATTCACGAATAGATCCATAAAACCTATTTTTGGAGCTCTGTATATACATGAGAAGAGCAATTGAGTACTTAGGAAAGAGATTTCCAATATTAAATATTCGGGAGTGTAGTCGTACATAAGATCTGCTTTCCTGGGAGCGCAAGGTAATATTTTAGTCTTAAAACTTTCCCGTACATACACGGCTACTCCACCCCCACGTTTTACTTTGCGATCTTTTCTGTATACAGAATACCGGGGCAGTTCAATACATGAATCAGGTATAGTTGATATTAGAAAAGTTTCACTTATTGCTATGATGTCAAATTTTGAGTCTCCAAACATGCTATGAAATTCCGCGAAGTGGTCCGCATCAACTAACAATTGAGCATTAATATGCGCGATTTTAAGACTAGATGAGTATTGTTTAGCAAAACCACATAAAACTCCATGAGTAGAGGCATCAGTATCCATTATGAATATCCAATAAGACTAAAATATTAAAACTAGATGAATTACTTAAACTAAAAACAAAACTTAAAGCTAAAAGTATACCAGTATGTATGGATTTTAAGATAAGTACAAATAAGTAGGCTAATAAAACCAAAAACAAGCTAATAAGAGCAGACACTGCAGGTAGGTCTTCGTCCTGGCAAGTACCGAGTTCTTACTATAGGGGGTTCAACTGATTTAGTGCAAACTAGTGTTCGATTTGGCGAAGACTGCTGAGTCGGGTGATTCGGTGGCGCACGTCACCATCGACTATCATTACGACGCCGTCTTGTGACCACACATTTCGGACGCCGTACCTGTCGATGGCGGCGCGCAGAACTTGGAGCCGTGCTGCGGTGAGGTCCTCCCTCACAGCTGTCCCGGAACCTTTCAAGAGCCGTTTGGCGCCGAAAAACATGGCTCGCTTTTTGTACGATACAAATTTGACAATTATTGGTCGTGGTCGTCCAGATTTCTGCCCGACTCTGTGAGATCGATCGATATCCTCCTTATCTATAGGGATCCGGAGCTTAGACGCGATTGACATCACAATGTTGTCTGTATTCTCCCCGTTCACCTCAGGTACGCCGAAGATGCGTACGTTGTTACGACGCTGATATTGCTCCAGATCGTCCGTACGCACCTCCATATCTTCGCGCAAGGACCGCACTTCCCCCTCGCGAGCGACCAACTTTGTTTGAAGGTCTTCGGCTACCTTCAGGATGGCGTCAACCGCTTCTTGCAGCTTGGATGTGGCCTTCTGAACGAGGGTGTCAATCACTTGACTAAGGATGTCTGGCTGCTTTAGAAATTCCGCGATAACCTCGCGAACGATCCCTCGAATGCCCTCTGTTGAGAGACCGGGTATACCACCTGGCAGCGTCTCGGCTTCCGTTATCTCGTTGATCGAAAGAGTGCGCGGGCGTTCGCTGCTGATGCTACCCACGCTACCACCACGGCCTCCACGGTAGGCTCCTTTAGGCGTCTTCTTGACCATATTGTTTATGATGAATATGCAATATCTACTTACAGTTAGCGCAAGATATTATGTTGCCTCTCGACTCGGTAACACCGGATAATCACTAGTACAGTTCGTACGATCTAGCCCCCTTCGTCAACTACTCCTTCAAGTAAATATGTTCGGACGCGACACGCTGTGCCACTAGTCTGCGGACGCCATCTTCGCCAGAGAGAGAGAGAGAGAGAGGGGAGGTAGCTTGATATGTGTATAAGGATATCACAAGATTGACAATAGACAGGATTCTATTTCCGATGATCCGTCATATTGGATAAATCAAATTAGCATGAGGTCAAGAATATATGAACGTAGTGTCGTAGATATGGACAGTAATAAATCAGACGGCTAAAATATAAACATTGACTTTTGTTGACTTTGAAGATAATGCAAAACAAAATATAGAAATCAATATTTAATGTCGATTTTTAATCATTTTTAGAAACATACTGTTGCAACTTTAATTCTATAACCACAACTGCTTAAACTTGTGGGGATAAGGGCTATCGGTCGGTTGTTCAAAATAAATTTTGCTTTTAAGTCGATCGATGAAGTGAACTACCCATTCAATACAACAACTAAACTATTCAAATTAAATGGATATGAAAAAAAACTTTTTTTAATTCTAAATTATGAATTTCAAGAATTATTACATGTGAGTAGCATTTAATACTGAACTTCTTGAAATTATATATTTTTTTTTATTAATAAAGTATAATCATAGTTTCTAATTTGACTAGATTTGACGTAAAATTGACACACCAACGCGAATATCTCGAAAACGGATCTTGTTCGATATCTTTTTCAAACGTTTTCATGTTAATCATGAAGTTATCTACATTTAGAACGAAAATTTGTTACAATATATTACTTTTTGAAGGTGCTACGCAAAGTTATACGATTAAAAGTGTAGGTTTTTGTTCAGTTACAATGTATAACATAGGGAATTCCAACGCATTTCAACACTCAATAAATAAAAAACTAATAGCGGTAGGTGCATATTTTTTTCTACAATATTCACAAGCTTAATCTCAACTTGCAGTACATACAATTTGAATGATTTATATTACATTTGCAGTTATCATCGATCGACTTTAAAAGAATTGTGACGTGCCAAAATAAGCAGGTGCACACCACTCGGCAGGCCTGACGCACTTACCGGGCCGGACCGACTCAGTGGAGATGGGGGGTGGGCTAAGTTGCGGCTCGTCTTCAGATGGTGGGCGCCACTTCGTTTCGAGTAGATGACCTGTAGGGGATATTGTAGAAGGAACGAAGAAATTCTACGTTGAAAAATAACCCCAGTTCATGAGAGAGCAAAGATAGGAATTTATTATGACAGAGAACGTCTGACGACAAATGGACAATGGTGGACAAGACACAGCTTGAGAGACTTCAGTCGATAAACATGAGAAAACAACACAAATGGTTCATTGACAAAAATACAATATAAGAAAAATAGAAAATACTTGTTTAGTTAAATACGCTACCCTTGATGGGCGTACGGTACATTTAGTTTACACGTTCGCTCTTCTTGAGCCTATTGTGACAATACACAAATACTTAGTAATAGTAAGGTAGAAAAATATGGAATAATCGGTAGGTCTTACAATGTAACTGTAGGTTAAAGCTTTTAAGCTCGGGCCTTCATGGGCACTGGGAGACTCAAAGCGACTAACCCTACGTCATGTAATTCCCTATCTCGGTCGGCCACGGACACTTTGAGATTCTAAGTACCCGTCAGTAACTTCTCGCCCTCACATTCGCCACGGAATAGGTTGAGGTTCAAAGCTACTACGGTACGTTAGTTAGTACATACAGAAGAGGCTACGTGCCTACCTAGCAAGACAAGTTGCCAGCAAATCCATCGGCTCTACCGGCCGTGACTATTGCTATCTTAAGACTAACAAGTTACTAAGGTTACGCTACAACTAAACATGGGTTATGATACAGACTTAAATTTAAACACAAAATGGTGATCACCTTACACTGGTTGTTAAGATGCATGAGAATTATTACTAGTTAAACGCTGAATGCTAGTCTGTACGTCAGGCTTAAATCCGCTACAAGCGTGTGGGTATCAGACCCGGATGCTTTGATCGTACAGACCTTAACGGCTTAAATTATAATTACATTAAGAGGGTTATACAAGGTTACTATACACTTAGCCTAGGGGATTTTCCCCCTGCACCGGCTTCTAGTTACAGGATAATGAATAACGCTCTACCTTGGCAGGCTTGTACACTGGTTCACTAAGTTAGCATATGGCCTAACTGAAATGTAAGCATGTAGGCTTCACGCCAGACAAGTAAGTCTACATATGGTATGACTGAATAGTTAAGTTAAAGTTCCTCCACATGCTGGATAAAAGTTGACCAGGCTTTATGCACATGGGTAATTAGTGATTTCGAATTCGGGTATCTAAATGGTCAGCGAGGCCCTGCCTCTAGTGGCTCAGTTACAGTACCGACATATCGGGGTTCTCGTGGACCGAACCTGGCTGGGGAAGTCTACGACGGAAATTCCCACGTGGTTGTCCGTGAAAATCCACCTCGCCGAGGAGCTTCCTAGATTAGGCCTAGGCTAGACTGACAGTCGCCTCGGATCGGATGCTGCTAGCCTAGAGGTTCGCTGCGTCGCACGCTCGCCCATCGGGAAAACTTCGCTCTGCCGGAAAATGTAGGCTAGACCCTCCGGAAAAATCCTATTTTCAAAGAGAAAATGGCCAATGTAATAAAACTATTTTCAACAAACGATACGTTAAGCCTAGAGACACATTCTCAGCTTCAACGCCAGATTAGATGGATGAACAAGGACTTACCACTGAATGGATTTACGAAATACAGGTTATTAAACCATGCTGCACGTAGAACGCCTCTGGTAGCTTACATGCTCGAGCAAAATGTAGCTCCGAAACACAAAGTTCTCTCAGGACTTCTCTAACGAAACAGACCAAGTCTAACCTTCCTGCTGTGGCTCCTCCGCTATCGTCGTGCGATAGAGTCGAACGAAACTAGTGCTGCGCGGCGACACTTGGAACTTGCTCGGCTGCGTTAGGCTCTCACCGGCGGTGGAATGCGCGGGATTTCAAACGCCGTGCGGGACGTTCAAAACACTCGATCATCCGACGCTATGGAGAGGGGTCCCGTTGGCTCTGGCCAGCCTTCAGAACATGTGAGACGACCGGAATATCACTAGGGGCCAGCCCAGTGGATTCCCAGCCGTCACAGAATGCAATATCTCTTGGTCGTTAGCATATTTAAAAAAAGATTTAGATTCAATATTTTGGAATGTTTTGGCTGGAACTACAAATCATTTTTTTTAAAGGATGCCGAATGCTTTTATTCGTCGTAAGTGCGACGATTTGATATTCTAATAATATTGTTCGATTATATCGAAGGACAATGATGTTTCTATATTTAAAACCCATAGAGAGATGGCGTCTCTACCACGTGTCTAGGAAAGCTTCTCACGTGTATATGAGCGCTCCTGATTGTTCCAGATCGCAAGAACAACTTCGAACGCGCTAAGGACGGAACCGTCACTGGGTTTGGAGTCAGCTACGACTACAGCAGCATTATGCACTACGCCGCTAGCGCATTCTCCATCAACAACTCTCCTACTATTGTTTCGAAGGTAAAAGATACTTTCACATAATCAAAATTAGTTGTAAACATTTTTACTAGAAGATAATTATTACAATTATTTTAATACACATAATCTCGGTAAAAACCGGTGTGAACATGTTGTACGGATATAATGCCACTATTTTCATGTGCTCTACTTAAAAACTAAATAAATATATCATTTACCTATTATTTTCTGACAAACTAAATATAACTAAATAAATTATTATCAAAACTGGCGATAACGGACACAAAAAGGTTTAGTACTTCCACGTGTTTACCAAATATAGCAGTTAAATATTTTATCATTTCGCATATTATTGTCTGTAAACCAAAATCAAGATTACGTTTTACACATCTTATATCTCACCTCACAGCCAAAACAATATGACCAAGTTTTTAGATGTGTTTTCAACAAATAAAATACTCAATACGCATCTCATCAACAAACTATTTGTAATAATGCAGAAACCTTATTGAAAGTATTATCAAAGATTACTGAGTGAGCCAGGTATTACGAAACTCTCCTAAATATTTAGTAGCGGTATTATGAACTTCGAATAAATCTTGAGAAGGCTGCTAACTTGTTTTTACTATGGCCACAACCAATGGAAAACCTGGTTGCTATGGGGAAAACAACTTAGTACCTTAATAAATATTTATCCGAAGTTCATAACACTGGGCCTAAGCTTTTTCACAATGGCAACAACCACTGGGAATCATGGTTGCCATTGTGGAAACCAGTTATAGTATATAGCTTAATAAATATGTATCCGAAGTTCATGGTACCGGGCCTAGGTTGTAATTGATTTTTAACTTGCATCGTTTTGGAGGGAAATGAGTTATTTTTATTCATGTATTGTGTTCTATAAATGTTGTGACGTTTCAGGTGAAGGGAAAGACAATGGGCCAACGAGAAGGGTTCAGCAAAGGTGACATTAAGAAGATTCGGGCAATGTACAAATGCAGCTCAGGCCTAGGCCTATTTGGTAAAAAGTAAAGTAACCCACCCACGAAGAAGTGAAACCAATGCTGTTCTGAGAGCTGATGGAATCCACTCGTCTACACACGAATAAAGAGTAGAGCAGACATCTTCATGACCACTACATTATCGTAACGAATAGGCACATCAACCTTGTGAATGCTGACGTCATAGATGAGTAAATCGGAACCAATCAGCGGGTGGCTTTATCAAATACTGACTTCTGGTTGGTCCAACCTCAGATCTAGCATCCACAAGTTTCCTGTGAAAAACTTTTGTCTCAATACAAGTTTTAATCTGTGAATGCTCGGTTTTACAAACCTTTAGTTTGAGCATCGCTATAAAATGTTGTTACCAAGATATGTAACTTGAATGGAGGTCCGACGATCTATGATCCTTCCTCGATGGCCGCCATATTGTATGATTGCTTGTTTGTTTACATTTGGCATGTGTATCTGTATGTGTGTTATACATCGCCTGGCGTCAGTCATTGATATTGATGGCAAGAAAAATAAGGTACACGCGGGCATCTAAATGCTGATTGGAAATAAAATATTTTTTTCAAATATTGAAAACAATAATAATTTATAAAGTTATAATATAACCGGCATTCTACGAATAATCCATTGTTGACGTCTCCAAGAGACCCACTTTATATTGGTCTAATGGTACGTTTACAGCTACGCGTTGCGAGCGAAGCGAGGGCGCGAGCTCCAATCAGCGGCCGAGTTTTACGCAATGAAGTTAATAGTTTCACGCAAACTCGGCCACTGATTGGAGCTCGCGCCTTCGCGTCGCTCGCAACGCGTAGCTGTAGATCGACTTTAAGTTAATATCTAATAAGTTACGTATATTGGTAACAATCAATCAATATTGGTATTGGTCTGTGGTATGAGATTGCTCAAAACAAATAACACCTACACACATTTTGTATGTAATGACTGTGTGCGAGAAGTTGAGTGAGTCCAAAATAGGTAAAAAATACTACCTTCATAACCCACACGACTTATCTCCTCTTCAGATCAGGCCACAGTTGTTTGATCAAACGTGCTTGGTTATGGCAGAAGGCGTTACTTTCACAAACCACCTTCCAAGCACCCAGCACATTTCTCATTCAGTTGCTAGGCGTGTAAGTAGCCGTAAGGCGTATGGTTTAGTATTGCAATGTGTATGTTTAAATGCAACTGGTCACAAGGTGACGTAAGACGTAAGGTGTACGTGGTAAGAAATTCATATCTTTGACCATGCTTTGAAATTTCCCACGCCTTGCTCCATAAACCTTACGTCTTACACTTTACGCCTTAGAACTGATTGTGGCATTTGGTTGGCCGAGCCTCACTCATCTATGACGTAAGGATTCATAAGGTTGTTGTACAATGACTTTTAAGGAGTTTTAATTTTTAAACAGTTTTACACAAAATTGTGTCCTGAAAAACGGGACATCAACATCACTAATTATGTATCTGCTGTCAACCATTATTTAATAATAAATTAAATAACTATTCTTTTGTCTGTCTCATGGCCCATGATGAGCATATATGAAATTAAATTTATGTATGTTTTACCTAATAAATTGTTTTGGAAACAGTAATTTTATTTATTCACTTAATTACTTTTATTTTAATTTAACTACGAACAGACTCGGACTATATTTTACATAATCATTTATAATATTAATCACCGAGTAATATTGTTAAAAGTAGGCCTACTTCGTTTTTTAAGATTTATTATTTTTTCGCAGCTCGTATTTTCCTGTTATCGCTATACCATTGGCCGGATATATTAAACGTCCCCTGTCATTGGCTGGAGTGTGAACTAAGATTTGTAGATATAAGAGCTAATTCATTGCTTTTGGTGAACGCCATCATACTTTTGGCTTGATTCAACTTTTCTAACCCTTAAATCTTAAATAAGTGTGTAAACCGATCAAAAACGCCGTCAGATAAAATAATGAAACAATTGATTGTTGAATTTGAACCATGTTTTTCTATACTGGATGTCTATAATGTAGGAAATTTGGCTGAAGAAACAGGAACAGTGGCCAAAACATAAACAGATTTGGTTTTGTTTTTTATTCCAATAATGAACAATTTGACGTTTCGGTGGAATTCAAAATAACATTTAGATGATTTAGAAACAGTTGCAAACAAACGCTATTTTCATGCAATTTTATAACTTTGAAGCTTATTGTCGATTTGCTAAATCCCCGGCCGTTTGATCCCTCAATAAGGGACCACTTTGGGGGAGGGGGTTACACCATTAACGAGAATGAATATAAAGCTTTATCTGCGGGGTGAGGGTGATGGGGGGAGTTATGAAGGAAAGCCTCCCCCCCCCCCACACACACAAAATAATTGTATGCGGTTTCAGTTAGTCAGTATTTTAAAACTATTTTAATGAAGACTTTTGGGCTGTACATCTCAAATTAACGATTTTGTAATGCACGATTTTAATCTCAAGAACTATCAAGCTAGTCACGTTACATATCGACTTAATTAATTTTCTTCCAAACAATATCGACGCAATCTGTATTAGCTCCCCGCCCATTACAAGTCGTTTGGTAACTAAAGACGATTGGGCTCGCTCGAATATTTTTGCCAATAGGGAATTGTCTCATCAAAAATAAATATTCCTCAAAGCACCTAAAAATGGAAGATCATTATCTAAAAATACGGGCGGTATAATTTTTATATCTGAGAAGCGTATATTTCCAATTCTATTAGCATTTTAAGTTTGAAATTTGGAACTTCCCGTTCCGTAATTGACAAACGGCTCTTGACGTCATAACTCATGTAAAGAACTACCTCCTTGAAGTATTCTTAATAATATCAACGATATTCTGTTGGACATTTTACAATATCTAGGATGCAGTGACGTTACAACAATGCCTTTTATACCACTGTTTTCTTTAGAAAATATATTTTGATACAGAATTTACCAAAACGTGTTTAAAATAATGCAATTATTTAACATATTGTTGTTAATAAATGTTGAGAAGTGTTCATTTACTAACTAGAAATAAACGTTGGTTCAGTTAAAGTCTTAGCAATAATCTACTAAAGGGTGGGATTTCAGTACTATTTGTATGATATAGAAGTATTGTTTACTGAGATATGACGTCAGAACCTTTTAATCACGAGCAAGATGGCGCAGGTCCGTTTCTGAGCGTGTTTTGACAGCAATATCTTTGACTTGCTGTTAAAGCGATGTCAATGCACCTTTCGAGCCGAAACCAATTATAGTTCCAGTTTATTTTAGCTTGAGGTAACCAGTAAGCCAGTGAGTATAATAATACAACAACATTGACTTAATAAGTACAGAGAAATGCAGAGATGTATCAAGAGGCATTCCTGGAATAAAAACTGAAAGATCAGATGTTCTTTACTTCCGATACTTGAATTCATTTGATGTCTAAATTAGCCAGTATGTAATAACCATTCGATCTCATTGAAGGATCATGAGCTTACCATACATTAGACCAGGGTGATCTTCCCACTCGTGAGAGGCGACAGAAGTAGGTCCTTCCCTTCCATTTATCATATTTCTCCCATCCTCTAATCGCTCACTCCCTTAGTTTAAAGCCAGGAGGAGCAGAAGGAGCAGAAGAGAGTTTGGAAGAGGGTTCGGAGGGGTTGGAGCAGGTTTGGAGGTAAGCTCGGCCTGTCGTAATAGAAGACAAAGCGTCCGACGTGGACCTAAAGGTTAAGCATGCTGCTAACATCAATCAATCAATTAAAAATGTATCCCATTAATAAATCGTAAAATCATTGAGTTTGTTAGTGTACAAACTCAATGGTAAGATGTTTTTTTAATGTGAAAGATTTTTACACAAAAGTGACACAAGATCGTCACATTTCTTCCCACATCTTCCTGCTTGTTATTGTAGTTTACAGTATACGCATGAACAATAGGGAATATGCATGTTAATTTTTGTCGACGTTACCAAATTAATGACGATGTTATGAAGTCAAAAATATTTAATTTTCCCATTTTCGTAAATATTTTCACTCAAGAAAGGGAGCTGAAAATTTCACAAATAATTATGGCGGGAAAAACAGGTCATGACGTCAGAACTGACTAACATCAATCAGCCTATCACACAAAGATAATCAAAGATTGTATTTGTGCCGAATATTTCACTCAAATTAGAGTATTCATAGTATTATTTGGTTCCAAAATGAATAATAATTGTTTGCAACAATTAATATACACAATTGGCATGATTATTTGTAATAATGAAACATTATTTCAGTGAATAATAGGTTTGTGAAGAGATCGGACAACAATGAATACGTTGTCTTTCCGATAATTGTGTAGTGTTGCAAGGCGGTGATTGGCAAACACATTCATACACAGTGATGTTTACTCAGTTATGACGTAACCATCCGTTTCACGATAAAAGCCCGGGAAAGAAGAAATGTTATACTTTGTATCGTTATAAAAATCAAACTGTGACGTTTTGAAGTGCGAAAATTAGTTTGCCGGTATTTGTAGATGAGGGCCTGTCAACTTCACATGATCGAACCAATATCGGGAAATGTGGTATATTCCCTATTCCCTTGATATCAGGATGAGTGTTATAACCAATCCTGTGACTCTGTGTGTGTACATATCCGGTTTCACCCCTAATGGTGAAGCGGAGCCGGATACTCTTTGTTGTGAATGTTATACGGGAGAAACCAACCAAATCGAATACACACAATAAACAGAGGTCGTTACTCAAGACTAGAAATGTATATTGTTGACAGTACTTCTAGTTCAGTTCAAAATTGTATCCTTATATGAGTAACTATACCGATTATTATGCTGTTTGCTCGTTATTTCGTATATCATCTTCCCGGAGTCGCGATCAGAATACGACAGAGTGGGTGGACAAAACACCATATTGTACAATTTTGTTTTTTAGTGAAGAAAAGTAAATAATGAGATATTTCTTGTCGTGAATATTATATTAAAAATAAGAATCCGCAAAATGCTATGACTTCTTTATTCTGTTCAATATAATGCATTGTAATACTGGCTGAAGAGGATAGCAGCCCTGCAGTAGCCTTCCATATCCGTTCTGGGTATAATAAACCACAATAAATAAATATGGTGTAGTACATTCGCGAATGAGTTGAATGTGAGGCTTCCTGGGGCCTAATTTTAGTACATTTGATAACTTATCCCGGTGTTAGTCTTTATAGCCAATCAGGAGTCAGCAATTGAAAGATCAATTTGTGCCAATCAAAAGAAGACGTTGTTGGGAAAACAAGACAAAATGAAAACAATAACAAAGAATTACAGTCCAACAACTCCAACCCTTATGAAAAATAGATAGAGTAACTTTGTTGTTGTTGTTGTTGTTGAGTAACACTATAAGCACGCATACTAATTTAGTTGTTTATAAAGTTAATAAACAAGTCCATAGTGAAGCTATTGAGCAGTTGAAAAAATTGCGGCCTTTAGAAGCATTATTGAGATAACTCTTTCTATCGGTCCGAGCTATATTATTTGGCTCCGTTTTACGCATAGGAAGCTTCGGCAGGAGTTATATCGGAGCCAATATAACATGAGGTTAGCGAAAGTGAAGCCGAGTTCACACAAATAATTAAGGCTAACGACTAGCGACTAACAGCTAGTGCTAAGAACTAACTAAGAGCTCCCGGTTCACATAA
The DNA here is from genome assembly GCA_945910005.1 of Isoperla grammatica. Taxonomy (NCBI): domain Eukaryota; kingdom Metazoa; phylum Arthropoda; class Insecta; order Plecoptera; family Perlodidae; genus Isoperla; species Isoperla grammatica. The sequence continues at coordinate 35,509,526 of OX246740.1, forward strand.
AGTCCGGACTAACCGAATTTTCCGAGATCTTTAAAAGGAAGATACCTCACAATAATAATTCTTTAATATTTTTATATTTTTATAATAATAGCACTTTCATAATGATAGCACCTACTGCACTGACTACCGTTGCTTTTATATATTATTGGTTATTTGGAAATTATATTCCCATTTCTGATTGGTCGAGCTAATAACTAACGCCAGAAGATGAAAGTTAGTTATCTTTTCTTAGCCATAGCGCTAGTCGTTAGCCTTGGCGCTAACCGTTGTTCTGTGTGAACGCTTACACGCATTTCCATAAGCTTATCTTCTGGTCACTAGCCTTAATCAAGTGTGTGAACCGGGCTTTAAGAGCGAAGGGTAGTCTCTACGTCAAAAACCGCAGAAAAGTTTCAACACGGTTTCATCATTTAATTATATCTCGAGATTGCAACATGCAATCGAAAATCTAAATCAACAACGCACTTTGTTTTTGGTGAGCCCTACCGACTGAATGAAATATAGCCATTAGCTATAGTTATTTAATTATTAATTCGATAATAAGTAATGCAATTATTTATATATAAAAAAAACATACCGATTACAATGTTAGACACAACTTAGAGCATTCAGTATGTAGGGCTTACTAAACCACAGTGCGCTGTTGATTCAGATTTTCGATTTCAATCCAATTCTTGTAATATAATTTATAAATGAAAATTATGTGCGGTTTTTGACGTAAAAGTGTCCTTCCCTGTTAAGGCAAATTAAAAAATGTACAGGGGAATATGTACAGAACAGTTTTAGGTGGTTGTAGCCCGTTGTAAAGTCAGGTCCACTATTCAGTAACCCGGGCTCAGGTTGCAACCGGTTGCATCTAACGTACTGGAATGAGGGCTCGGGGGCCGGGGCTAAAGTCGTATTTACCCGAAGCCAGTCGGGAGGCGCCTAACTGGCGTCACGTTATCTGCAACAGCTACAGTTTGTGTCGTGAGGAGCAGACAAATGGCAAGAAATCTGCCTTCCCAACCCAATCTTACTTGGTATACTACTGTCACGACAATGGTCAGTTAGCCTGCATAGTTTGACCTTCTTGGTAAACAGCACCACAAGTTCGTTTCAGTTAGGGTGACCAGGCGTCCCGAAAAATGCGGGAGAGTCCCTAACTGGACCCAAGTGTTTCGCGTCCCGAAATTGATAAATTCACGTTTTTTTATGATTTGCGCTTCAAAAATAACAATTTTCAACAAGAAAAAGGCAATTACGAGAAGAGAAGCGGTCAGTGGCAAATCTTTAACTCGGCGCGCCGCCACAACTGGCAGACTGTTGTGTAAATGCATCTTGTTCGCTTGCGCTTCCGTAGCAGTTTTAATATGGATGGAATACCAATCTAGAAAATCTAAGTATCGAGTAAGAAAATTTAATAGATAAATGAATTACTGCACTGCCACCGTTTCACTTTCAGCAAGCATGTAAGTTCTGATTGTGTTGACACCTGCATTGGGTTAGAGAAAAAAATTGTCCCGAAATTCAGTTTTGACAATCTGGTCACCCTAGTTTCAGTCCCTTGCATTCTGCATGTTTTGAGCTACGCGAGGGCACAAGTTAACTTAGTCGGGGAGCCACTAAGTGTATGAAAAACTAATAAACAAGTTAAGATTAGGTAATTAGGTCCTATCAAGATAACAGGTGAAAATAAGTTGCTTGCAATAATAGAGACATACGTCAAGATTTCGACTCCCAAAATATGTGAACGTACAAGATTTGTATTTTAATGTACTAAAATAAAGGTATACACTACTAAATAGGTTTTACGATATATGTGTAGGATAGATATGTATGTTCTACTATTTTGGAGTTTTAGAAATAAATACAGAGAATTTTCGATACAGAAAAAATAAAAATGTATTCATAAATCATAATACAATAATTCAAACAAAATCTTTCAAGTAACAAAAACACTGTGTCCACCATCGAAAACTGAAAAACCATCGAAAAACTGATGTAATGCATTGAGAAAAATAACACAATTTATACAATCATACTCTTCGTCAATTTTTTCAAATTGATTTATAAATGTCTACGGTGTGACTAGACAGACTTTCAACGAAAAATCTTGACAAAATTTGAATTGAGAATATGATTATGAATATGAATCTTTATTGTAGTACAATCTAGAGTGTATTACACTCTTTACAAATTTTGTAGTAACATTGTTGGTATGCTTAATTATAAATCCTGGTTCTAATATAAGACTTAATTAAGACAAGAAAAAACATTTTCATACAAAAATACAAACAAAAACAACTGTGCAGTACAGTACACTCTAAACGCTAGGCATGCATAACTATAAAACGATCGATACGATTGGTAGACTGCATAATCGATCGATATTATCATCGATACATTCAGTATAAAGAGCGAACTCAATAACCCTGTGGAAAGGACTGGGGGAGTTAGTGAATTCGAACAGTCTAGGCCTGCATCGATTGAAGAATTATAAGAGTAACTGGTATATGTTTGGTGGCACGAGATACAACTCGAATGTTGCCAACAGGTTTACAGTAGGGCTCGTTCGCCTCACCTACACTTTACACTAGTGTAATGTAAGTTAGTGTCACTACTTTGTACGTCCTTTGTACTTGTGTGTCAGTGTAGATATGACTTTAATGACGTTCGCATGTAAGTAATACGAACACTAGTTTAGTTTATTTTGTACCCAATGCAGGAGATGTTTACATGTGCTATTTGCTACACTGGCCAGTGTTAGACCCAGTGTAAGACTAGCAAACGGAGCTTGGTCTAGACGTGTGGCTGTCTGCCGTGAGTATGACAGACACAGAGGGGTGTGACGTCAAGAGAGGAGTATAATATAACATGTTGTCGCGGAAAGTATCGTTTAGTTTAGACTTCAATGAATAACTAAAAGAAAAACGTTACAATAATATTTTCGTTATCGATCATTAAATGTTTCTGAATAATCGATTATCGTGTGCATCGCTACAATAGTAACTAATTCCACATGAACTATATTCTATTCTACCACGTTGTGACCCACGAGCTGCGTCAGTATTCAGTACTAGTTAACCTCCCTTAGTTGCCTCCCACCCTTCATAACCCACACAGTTGTACAAGCGGTTGACCTTCCAGACATCACCCTGACTGAAGCCGTCCCGTTGACCCATGGACTGACCATTCTGCATTGGTTTCTAAAACACACAAACATCTTTAATGTATTCATTCATCATCACACACATTCGAAACAATAACGGGAGTTTATGTTTATAAAAATTGCCAACATGAATTACATCATGTAGAACACAAGTTAAAATTACCATTTGTTTTTTTCTGCAATGTCAGCATAGTACATTATAGATTGTTATACACCTTTACCTTGAATAGTAAATGTATAGTAATTATGTATAGTATCACCAACATGTGTCAAGGAGTAATAGCTACAACATAAATTAATGCAATGGAATAAATTGTTCTTGATGTTCCATTTAAGCTTAGCGTTACCAGCTGATGACTAACTGGATCTATTAGGATGTGTGTGTATATATAGTTGGAAAGAAATGTCAGAGTGCTTCCTTATAGTACTCAATTCCAACACTCATCTTATACAGAAAGAAACCTATTAAGAAAACCTCGAAGAAGCAGTTTCTGTGGCCCGAATATGATGGGTAACCTCCAGTCACGCGTGTTACCGTGAACGAAATATATACATGAACATATTCTATCATTAGCTATCTCGTACCAATGAGAACTATTCCATAATATATTAGGTTAATGGCTATGGTTACCTTTGCTGCAATGGTAGCCTGTTTATTCTTGGAGAAAGCGTTGGGGGTGTAGTGCATCATGCTGGTGTAGTCGTACTCAATCCCAAGGCCGTTCAAGGAAGGGGAGTGCTTGTTAAAGTTGAACTTCATGCCTGACGTAGAAGAAATATATACATTCCAAATTATTAAATAAATGCAGTCATTATAGACACCTTTTTGAAACAGATGAATCTAACTATCAGAATATTAAGTGTTACGCAAGACCAAAGGGAGTGAAAATACACACGACTCACTTGAATTAAGCTCACAAGTGTGTCCTATTATTTAGTACTTTTTAATGTGGTTATCTACACTTCTCCGCCCTCCATCCACAGATGCACATGACACTACACAAGCACAGACGAGAGCTCAAACAAAATTCAGTGATTTGTGCTCACAGTGTCTCAATAAAAAATAGGTTCTAACACTTTATCAAACTCTAATTTCATGCTATTTGTAATATTACGCAAGCAGGATCGACAGCAACCATTTTAGTTTATTTTTTATTTTCGTGTGTTTTAGTCTTACTTTGGGCCTTAGTTTGAATTTGGATTGGCTAATAATAACTGCTATAGCCTAAGAATATTAACATTTGACTTGAGATATCATTGAATTAGCTTGGTACAGGTAATTACAATATTCTGTTTTTCTTAAAAAAAGACCGCCTTTTTTTGATAGAAAATTGTCTAGAAGTCATAGTTTTCCTATTTCGAAATAAAAATGAAACGTTTATATTTTCCCTCTAACCCTTTCAATAAATATGTTTCCCTCCCAACTTAGCTTATAAACAACTCACAATGAACAACGTTAGCAACATATAATTTTATGTTTCATCGCATGCACTCCCAAAAGGAGAAGTGACTCTACCCAATGTCAATAAAAACAAGAAAGTATGGAGGCTATTTTTAAAAGTGTATATAATTATGTTTAATGTTAATAATATCTTCAGTTATGATATGTCCTAAGTTATATAAAAGTGTATGTTAAACTATTTAGTTATGTTGATCCAAATACAATAAGTTATCTCCAGCAGCCATCAATTATCTAATGTGTAAATGCACTGCAATAAAAATGTCAAAAAAGTGTATGACTATAATTTTTATTGCTTACTGTCGAGAATGTTTCCCCAAAAGATGCTGACCCAGTCGTCTCTCTCCGGACGGCTCTGTTCGTGTAGGAACCCGAGGGCGTGGTTTAGTTCATGCATCACCGTTCCTCGCCAATACAAACACGATGGAGTCTGCAGGTTCACCTTCTGCTTCCCTGTTACCAGGACATAGAGATATCAAGTTAACACTCGGCTCTGTTCGTGTAGGAACCCGAGGGCGTGGTTTAGTTCGTGCATCACCGTCCCTCGCCAATACAAACACGATGGTGTCTGCAGGTTCACCTTCTGCTTTCCTGTTACCAGGACATGGAGATATCAAGTTAACACTCGGCTCTGTTCGTGTAGGAACCCGAGGGCGTGGTTTAGTTCGTGCATCACCGTCCCTCGCCAATACAAACACGATGGAGTCTGCAGGTTCACTTTCTGCTTCCCTGTTACCTGGACATGGAGATATCAAGTTAACAATCGGCTCTGTTCGTGTAGGAACCCGAGGGCGTGGTTTAGTTCGTGCATCACCGTCCCTCGCCAATACAAACACGATGGAGTCTGCAGGTTCACCTTCTGCTTCCCTGTTACCAGGACATGGAGATATCAAGTTAACACTCGGCTCTGTTCATGCAGGAACCCGAGGGCGTGGTTTAGTTCGTGCATCACCGTCCCTCGCCAATACAAACACGATGGAGTCTGAAGGTTCACCTTCTGCTTCCCTGTTACCAGGACATAGAGGTATCAAGTTAACACTCGGCTCTGTTCGTGTAGGAACCCGAGGGCGTGGTTTAGTTCGTGCATCACCGTCCCTCGCCAATACAAACACGATGGAGTCTGCAGGTTCACCTTCTGCTTCCCTGTTACCAGGACATAGAGGTATCAAGTTAACACTCGGCTCTGTTCGTGTAGGAACCCGAGGGCGTGGTTTAGTTCGTGCATCACCGTCCCTCGCCAATACAAACACGTTGGTGTCTGCAGGTTCACCTTCTGTTTCCCTGTTACCAGGACATAGAGATATCAAGTTAACACTCGGCTCTGTTCGTGTAGGAACCCGAGGGCGTGGTTTAGTTCGTGCATCACCGTCCCTCGCCAATACAAACACGATGGTGTCTGAAGGTTCACTTTCTGCTTCCCTGTTACCAGGACATGGAGATATTAAGTTAACACTCGGCTCTGTTCGTGTAGGAACCCGAAGGCGTGGTTTAGTTCGTGCATCACCGTCCCTCGCCAATACAAACACGATGGTGTCTGCAGGTTCACCTTCTGCTTCCCTGTTACCAGGACATAGAGATATCAAGACACTCGGCTCTGTTCGTGTAGGAACCCGAGGGCGTGGTTTAGTTCGTGCATCACCGTCCCTCGCCAATACAAACACGATGGAGTCTGCAGGTTCACCTTCTGCTTCCCTGTTATGGGCCGTTTACATAAATGACTAGTGATTAGTGACTAGCTCACTTGACTAAGCCACAGGCTTCTTTCATTGGCTATGAGTGAGAATACTGCGCTCTGATTGGCTGTAACTAAGGTTTGTCTTGACTTGACTAAGAAATTGAACATATTTCAATTCCTTGGTCAAGTAAAGACTAACCTTAGTCACAGCCAATCAGACCGCAGTATTCTCCCTCCCAGCCAATGAAAGAAGCGTGTGGCCTAGTCACAGGGGTTAGTCAATAATCACTAGTCATTTGTGTAAACCCCGTCTTACCAGGACATAGAGCTATCAAGTTAACACTCGGCTCTGTTCGTGTAGGAACCCGAGGGCGTGGTTTAGTTCGTGCATCACCGTCCCTCGCCAATACAAACACGATGGAGTCTGCAGGTTCACCTTCTGCTTCCCTGTTACCAGGACATGGAAATATCAAGTTAACACTCGGCTCTGTTCGTGTAGGAACCCGAGGGCGTGGTTTAGTTCGTGCATCACCGTCCCTCGCCAATACAAACACGATGGAGTCTGCAGGTTCACCTTCTGCTTCCCTGTTACCAGGACATAGAGATATCAAGTTAACACTCGGCTCTGTTCGTGTAGGAACCCGAGGGCGTGGTTTAGTTCGTGCATCACCGTCCCTCGCCAATACAAACACGATGGAGTCTGCAGGTTCACCTTCTGCTTCCCTGTTACCAGGACATAGAGATATCAAGTTAACACTCGGCTCTGTTCGTGTAGGAACCCGAGGGCGTGGTTTAGTTCGTGCATCACCGTCCCTCGCCAATACAAACACGATGGAGTCTGCAGGTTCACCTTCTGCTTCCCTGTTACCAGGACATCGAGATATCAAGTTGTTGCTCACAACAAAATCACAAATTAATCAAAATGTGGTATGCACTCACGTATGCTCTTAACTTTCTTGCCACAATATAAGCATACAATCGTTTTACCACTATGTGTGAACAACTGTAGCACTACCCTTTGGATTCATCTTCAAACTGATTACAGGGTAAATGTACCCGTTACTATAAATCAACAAAAAGCGAAAAGCCATTTATTTGCACTTGTACTACACAATAGGATACCAATCGAGATGCATTTAGGCATTAATTATCGATTTAAATGCAAATCAAGCTGTTGTATGCAGTCAACGGAAGCCAGCGGATATTCCAGTCTCAATCATTTTGGGTTTTGTGTTTGTATCTTGAAAATTGCAACCAGTGTCAACAGTTTGGAATAGTGCAGGGCTAAGTATCGTTAATGACGAAGGTCGGCAACGAGGCGTTCGTCTCTAACCTTTGGTGTTATCAAGGTACGCAGATGTTTCAACAAAACAAGTATACAAAAAGTATAAGGTTTGGATCAAATTCGACAGTTTGAGATAAATTTAAAAAGGTTATATAAGTTCATCGAAACACGATAAATTTTCGTCCTTTTTTTAAATTACCTTTACATCTCCATAGCACGTAGCACGCACCATTCGAGAATGTTGATTTTTTTTTTATGTTCAAAAAAATTTCGCTTTTTAACAATTTTAGCGACAAACATTTTCATGAAACATTTTTTTAAAGATTTTATATCGATGTCGAAGAGGACATCGATACTTGAATTCGATTTCGATTATATTATACAATTGGCTTACCTCCAACTCTGCCTGCCGTAGCCCAACACCCCGAGGAGCTGTTTTCAATACTGACGTAGTCGCGCTCTGTGGTACGTTTTACGAACTTGACGCAGGTCCTAGCGTGGAACTGTCCTATAGCGCTCTGTATCGTGGCCAGCTCGGATGTACCTGTTGAATGCAACGAACAAACCACGTTATTACAATTTAGTAAAGTGACATTATGTAATAATACCCCTAGGCCGACTTCATGTACAGTTTGAGTCAAAGTTTTTGTTCGATTCGTTACAGCAAACAAAGCGAACAATGATTTAATAATGCGATGTAATTGTCAGAACGTATCAAGCTAAATGTTCTTCTGTGAAGCCGGAATTTAGTAGAGACTTTAGTCACCGCACTAGTTCCGTTGTATGAGTCTGCGGCAGCAGTTTTGGTCGTTTCATATGTCAATTTAACATTACCTTCCTTTAACATCATTTTCATGCCTAACTGCAGTTAGTCATGGCCGCAGTTTAAGCAAGGTATCGTGACGACCCCGCGATGGGTCATAATATGACCTAATTGCTGTCGAATACGTCGTCAAACACCAAATAAACAAATCGAAACCTTACTTACCGAAGGATCCACTAATGACGTATGGGACGACTCCGTTTGGCCAACGACTGGCCGATGTGGGCAGTGCGTTGCGTTCTTCAGTGAGTGGAATGAGGACATCACCTTCGAAGTAGCTCCCGAGCTCTTCTGGACTCACTTTGCTTGCCGGAGTCCACTTGGCCACGAGGTCTCCTGTAACAACCAGTATACCAGTAAAACAATAACCAGTCTACCATGATCGAGGTACATAAACTTAAAACCCGGCGCCCCCCCCCCCACCCCCTCCCTAAACGGTTCCTACGCCACGGCCTGTAACAAAGTCAGTGAATGCTACGTCCACACGTGTCATTTAAATAACTACTTTAAATGAGTGTCTCCTTTAAATGACTATGTAGTTGATACTCCACTCACTTAAATCAGATGTAATTTAAAGCTCTGCAGGACCCCATCTTAAATGACTGGCGGCCTTCTTAAACTGTTACTTTTCTAAAATTCGGTGGCAGTGAGACTACCATAAACAATAAAACATAACCTCTAAATTGAAGTGTCCACTGTCAAACGACATATTTTCGCGCCCAATCGGCTTCAGTCATGTCGACATCATCCAAAATTAATAATCGTGTTCGACGCAACCTAAACTTTAGTGCCGAGGAAATCTCGGCGTTAATTCAGGTTTGGGGTTAAACAGTAAATATGACAGTTAGCTTGGCCTACACGTGACGTTTCCCGCTCCACCGCCATATAATCTACAACTTTGTAGAGTTGAGAATGTCATTTAAATATGAACGTGTAGTGGTTGTTAAAATGAGAGTACTTTAAAGCACAGCCACTTAAATGACACGTGTTGACGTAGCATAAGGCTCGGTTCCTATGTATTGTGCCGCGCGGGGCAAGACGATGCGCGATGACCAATTACAACATTGGCTCAACCCGCGACGGAAACGCTGTCATTGGTCACTCACCGGGCATATCTTGCCGCGCGGCACGATACATAGGAACCGGGCATATCTTGCCGCGCGGCACGAGACGTGGGAACCGGGCATTAGCGTGAGGGTCGTTCTACCGTGCACAGTCGTGCTCACATTCGGTGTGATATTTTTTCACCGTCATTGTCGAATTATTAGAGGTTCCGAGCGAACTCAGACAGCTTTACACTGTAAAAAGTATTCATAAATAATATAATGTTATACATAGTGCCTGTAGGTATTTTTAAGATTTATAATTACGGAATATCTTTAAAGTAGAGGTTTTTTAATTTGTCCGATTATTACAACACCTTAAAATACTTCTTCTTTGAAATACTGAGTTAAACCAACTTGAACTGTTAAGTAAATTAAAACGAATTAACCTGCAGACTAACAATTATAACAGTGCATTTTACTCGTATATATAAACAGCTTGGGATGCGTCACACCTACTCACAACTAAGTCATTGTACGACTACATTTCCGATGCTTCCGTCATAGGCGAGGAGCTCGTAGCCAACCAGCGAACCACCCGGGAAAAACCCCCACAAATAGCGATCGCTGATTGGCTACGAGTGAGGCCGGGTTCCTCGACTGTGACGACAGCAGGAGAAAGGTTGCTTTGTGGCTTCATAACTAATAAAACAATATACACTGTAGTTTCGGTTTATACTCACCCACGTGCAAGTCGGGATCACCGAGCATCGGCTCGGTTTCAAGGTTCCTGAAGTAGTTCTCGATGTCCACCTCGTTAATCGAGTGGTTGCCTGGTTCATCGCTGACCACCGGGAGCGCCACGGTCTGTCGTACCAACACCAGCAGGTAGAACGCCGCTAAGTGACATATCGCTGCGTACATCTTAGCAGGTTGGTGGCTCTGGAAACCAGATAACGTTTATATAGGTGCCCTTACAAAAGTATTCTGATGCTTACGACACAGCCGAGTCCAAGGTCTAAACAGGTCCATTGGAGATAATAATAATAATAATAATAATAATAATAATAATAATAATAATAATAATAATAATAATAATAATAATAATAATAATAATAATAATAATAATAATAATAATAATAATAATAATAATAATAATAATAATAATAATAATAATAATAATAATAATAATAATAATAATAATAATAATAATAATAATAATAATAATAATAATAATAATAGTAATAATAATGCCTTTATTTGCATACAGGATATCAAAATCCCACTAGTGCAAACATAATACAATACAATATTATACACTCAGGAGACAGGATTAAGTAATAATACAACACAATTACACGAACAATTACAATAATAAAAATAATAAAAAATACAAAAGACCTTCCGTTGGTTACTTGTAAGGGTGGGTGTTGCCAAACCGCCTGTGCACTGGACTAAGCCGAACCCTGCATTTACGAATGTGTGAAAGAACGCCAGGTATCTGTTGATTTTCTTTCAATTGGCGCAGTTGAAAGGGGCAGTAGACAATGATCTGAGATCGGTATGCCGCGCGAATACTTCCGTTGGGACTAGTGATTTGAGAATTTGTTTTTTAATGAAGTCGGGGGTGTTTGAAGGAAAGAAACACGTAGGACGTATATACGTATATGTATACGAATATAAGTTTTAAATTAATATATTCAGTAAGTAAAACTTGTCTCGCTATTAAATAATTCTTTGTTTTATAACTTCAAGAAGTGTAACAATTGTTGATTTCACACTTGTATTCAAGTTTTGTGAAAACACATTTGTTCATCTAAAACATAGTTTTAAACAAGCTTGTTTTATTCATTAAAATTATTCATTTGAAAACAATTGACCTACTGACATCTAGACTAGTAATTGTTCAAATAAAATACATAAACGCCCGTATGACTCTTTGACAGCTGTTAAAATAAAATTTCATTTCGCTCTACTAACTCTTCTGAGTCAACTCAAAGAACTTCAAGCATTGTTTGAAACAAACCGCTTGAACTCAGTGGAGTAAAAACTATGTTATAAAATGTTAATTAGAACGGTTTAATTAAAGCTAGAGTTTGTCCGATAACTAGTGTGAATGCAATCGAGACAAAGTGTTTAGGAAGTTTAGAAATTAATGTACGTAAGTTTGAGAACATACCTGTTATTCTTGTTGTGATGGCAGAATGAAGCAGTGAAGAATTTTTTAGTTCTTATATAGGACTCATATTCAACGTTCTATTATACCCCACGTGTGTCTTTATGATAATAATTGATAAAAGTGGAGTAGTAACAAGTTATCTAGTTACAAATATCCGTTTTAGGAAGTGATATATGATTACTTTAGAAAAGTTTAATATAATAATTGTATACGTTTTGGTGTTTTTATTGAAATCAGTCGTTTTGTTTTGTTATGATAAACGATTGTAGACTATTATAAGCCAAGCTACATGTCAAATATTGTGTATTTAAAAAAATAAGGTAACTTATATTGTTACCCTTTCTTGCATACACATTATGGTTCGTGTTTTGTGATCCTTTTTCTTGGACTCAGTAGTCTTTTGCAAAATTTAAGTTAGTGAAATCCATTATCAAAATAACAACAAACAATCCAATGTCTGTAATTCATTCAATGAACAGAATGCCTCAAAATAAGTAGCTTCATACATTTACAGAATTATAAATTTAATTAGTTCATGGGCGACCCACGATTTATTTTGTCAGATACATTTAAGCATGTCGTGAAAAACTGGAGAATATTATTTTATAGTTTTAAGAGAATTATTGGTATATAGAATAAAATTATGTGACTGAAAAATATTTTTAAAAATTTTTTCGTTATCTTATATTGATTCTTTTCGATGACAACTACCAATCAGTCGTATCGATTATCATGTACATCTGCATCCAATAAAAACCACCAAAAATCTCTAGTTAACTGCATGAAATATTAACCAGTTTTCTCGTATGATTGTCATAACTTTTTTCATACGTGAATCTCTTGTTTCGTTATTTTACGAGATTAACTTCAACACGCATTTTAATATAATTTTGATTGAGTGGTGAATGTTTGATATGAAAAAAATAGGTGTAATTATCCTTTTATTGTTTCCGGTGAGATATAGTCAGTCAATTGTTTAAACGCTTTTAAACGCTTGCGTGACAAAACATTGATTATACAGTTATTTACTAAAAGGTATTCAAAGAACGTTGATAGACCCAATTTCTAAGTAGATACATTCAAACTAGATGAACGATCGTTAGCATAAACAGGACTATAACCAACACGAGAATTCTATGGTGTTATAACTAAGTACATCACAATTGTCAATTTATTACTTTCTTCTAAGTTATTTAGATACCACTGTATAAAGTCTCAAGTAAACAATATCATCCCATACTGACATACAAAATAGATATTACTCAACATGACAATTTTGATGCAATAGTGTTTTAAACCGGTAAATAAACAATCCTTAAATCAATGATTTCTGAATTAGAACACAGAATTTATGTAGAACAAATGTCTTTCTCATGTCCACATTATACGTACGGATCAACAATTTGGCAAGCTTCATTATTCTAGGTTGTTTTGATATTAAAATAACAATTCATGAATATACACGTGTAACAAATGTTTCAAGCACAACGATAGACAATATATTGACAAACTTGAAACAAGAGCGAATAGCTGCATACGTAGATGAACCTGGTATTTCTGACCATAAAGCCCAAATATTATTGGTGCAGTCACATGAGGTATCGAAGGGACAGAAACATACGTTTGAATACATCAGGGTAGTAAACAATCGAACTATCAATAAATTTAAAAAATCCCTACTTTCTGAAACGTGGGAAGAAATGTTTACCAGTATTGATGTAAATGGATAATTTGATGCATTCCTTAGCATTTTCAAAAATCATTTAGATGAAACATGCCCAATAAAAAAAGTTCAAGTTAAAACATAGTTAAATAAAACAAATGGCTGGATAACTAATGGTATTAGGATATCGGGAAATACATTACGTAAATTAGGAGAAAGATCGAAATGTACTGCAAAAGATAGAGAAGCATATCTAAAATATAAAATGGTGTACAGGAAGATAATTAGGTCAGCAAAACGGAAATATAATAGTGAACGGATTGCTAATTCGGATAATAAAGCAAGGACGTTGTGGGCTATTTTAAGTACAAATTTGAAAGGTAACGCGAAGAAAGAAATCCCCTTTTCATTGAATCATCAGGGAAATTTGGTCTGTAATCCTAAGTTGATTTCAACCCTTTTTAATGAGCATTTTGCTACGTGTGCTAGTAAGTTAGTAGATAGTATGAACAGGGACCCTTCGAATGATCTAGGTGACGTAAACAGACAAGCGGGGCACGAAAAGCAACATAGTCACACTTCAATGTGCTTTGAGCCTGTTACAAGGGCTGAGTTACTAAACGTGATTCAAGACCTGTCCAATAAAAATTCTTTGGGAGCTGATGGTATCCCTGTTTCGATTATTAAAAAATGCGCTCTATATCTGGTAAATCATCTAGAGCATATAATAAATGAATCTATTTCTAAGGGAGTTTTCCCACAAAGCCTCAAGTTATCACTTATAAGGCCGTTGTTTAAATCAGGAGATGAAACAAATATTAATAATTATCGACCTATCGCACTTCTACCCGCGTTTTCGAAGATTTTTGAGAAAGTCATGCATAGACGTATTTTTAAGTTTTTAGTTAACAAAAAAGTTATTTCTCATAGTCAACACGGTTTTTTACGTGGGAAATCAACCAGTTCAGCTATAAACAAAGTTTTAGACACAATCCATGCGTCTATTGATTCGCATAAGAAAGTTATGGGCATTTTCTTAGATCTAAGTAAGGCGTTCGATCTGGTAGATCATGAGATTTTACTTAGTAAATTAGACAAATGTGGTATTCGTGGACTATGTAATAACTATTTCAGATCGTATTTGTCTGGAAGAACGCAGAAAGTACAGTTAAACGACTCATGTTGTCAAGATGTTAAATCAAAAAAAGTATTATCTGGTGAACTTGATATTACTGTAGGAGTGCCACAAGGGTCTATTTTGGGACCACTATTGTTTTTGGTGTACATCAATGATATTGAAAAGTGCGTTAATAATCTGGGAGTAACTATTTTATATGCTGACGACACCACTGTTTTAGTGACCGGTGATATAGTGATGACGACCTATTTAATAAGTTAAAAATTGTAATTGATAACCTTATAAAATATTTTGCTTCTATTTTACTGGCTGTTAATATTCAAAAAACAAATTTGATGTATTTTTCAGCAAAGAAATGCAATATTAAACAGGTAAATATAGAAATAAATCAGCGGGGAATTCAATTTAAGGTCGTTGAAAATGTGAAATTCCTTGGCATAAACCTAAATAATAACTTAAATTGGTCAGGCCATGCAGATGCATTATGTTCTAAACTAGCATCTACCTGTTTCGCAATAAGACGGCTTAAAAGTATTATTTCCTACGACGCTATTTTAACGGTTTATTATGCTTTGGCGTATTCTCGTATTAGCTATAATATTTTAGCTTGGGGTAGCAGTTCAGTAACGCAAAGGATTTTTATAATGCAAAAAAAGATTATGAGAGCACTTTTTAATATAAACATTACAAACAACGAAAGCTGCAGAAAGTATTTTATCAAACATGATATTTGAACGGTCCCTTGCATTTATATTTATAACTGTTTGTGTTACATAAAGAAGCACCAGGAGTATTTCACTAGTGTTAGTGACGTTCATGAATACAATACCTGACAGTGCGGAAACAATTTTTATCAAGCAAAACATTCACTATCATTGGTCAAGAAAGGAGCGAACTATTATTGTTTAAAATTTTATAATGTTTTGCCAGTAGAAATTAAACAAATAAATAGTTTGGGACGTTTTAAAAAAGTTATCAGAACTGTGCTTTCGGAAAATGGGTTTTATTCCAATGACGAGTACTTCATATTTTACAAGGGTACAGAACGTTGTTAAATTGACAAAGTGTAGTGATGTATGAACGAACGTGTACTGATGGTAAAGTGTATGCACTTTTGTAAATATAGTAATAATTTGACGTGTTCTACACAATTTGTACAAACTTGTAATGGAAACTAAATAAATGAATATGAATATGAATATGAATATTTTAAATCTTCATAATTTCTTACTTCGTAATCCAACTTGCAAGCACTCTTTTAACGATCCTAGCGTCCCCTAGAAAGGCCTTCATCCTCCAATCCTCGCTTATTGTGGATTCCATTATGAAGACCCCAGGCGATGTGCAATGGATCTGATTTGGCTGACGTTAGACCTAACTCTCGAGTAGATCGTTAAACAGAAAATAACGATTAATCTCGGTATTTCATGAATCTATCCACTTGATGTTTTTTTATTGAAATTTCTACAAATATCACTTTTTATGTTACCTGTTACTGTATCTATGCAATTATGTAAGGCGCATGCTTAAAATATTTCGTAATTATCCTTTAAAGCAATTTAATTGTGTTGGATTGGCTATAGAGCTTATGCACGGATTTGTAGGTCAAGATGACGAACTTTATGTTTATTGCGATGTTTTTTTATTTTCCCAATCTGAAGGTGCTATTTATTTTAATTTTATGTTATTTAATTTATTACACTCCAAAAATAAATTACCTTTTCTTCAAATTGAATAAATAAAAAACATCAAACACAATTAAGTTGGTATATATAAGAAACCTTAACTCCATTCATCTCATATTATGGTCCATCATTTTTTCTCTCTAACCTCTCAAATTCTTCTACATTCTTACGACCCTAATACCCCATCCTCCTTCACCTCCCAGCTCTACACATACCATAAGCTGCATTTCCCTTATGACGACCTTTATGACGTTGTGTGGTTGATCTGATTCAGTCGACGCCATATTACCTAGTTGTCAAGTCTACTAATACTCCTGACATAAGTTTCACAACACTTCACAGGCAAGATCAGAATTAGAGTAGTAGAGAAATTCCTTCCTTAGTCCGCGATATTGAAAAATGTATATGAAACATTCTCAGCGACCAAAGGAATGTTTAATTACGGAGGAGATGATTCTGTTCTACGGCATCAGTGACACACTAGACTTAGTTCTCTCAACCACCGCTTGGATGGATGATGTTATAATATGATGGCGGGCGGGACCATTTCAAAACTACTCCAAGATGGAGACTATAGCTAACAAATAGATAGCGCGTCAAGCAACAATGAACAAATGACAGATAAACTACTCTTGTTAGTAGTTTTTCTTGCCACCAGAATGCGTCAAGACTATTTCGAGTGGCCACTTGAGAAGCACTGGATTTTTTTTACCTTTCTTGAACGTATTTACATTTCAAGCAGGTTACTCCTCAATTGTGAAGCCACAATAACGCTCTTGAATTGCGCAGCTCCAGTCAGAAACGCGATAGTGAGATTTGTACTGGTATTTGCTACGCTGAGAACATACGATTAGACCTAGAGTTACAGTGGATCAAGTTTAGTTAAATATAACGATATTTTAGAAATATTTCCTCGTTTTGTCTTACCATTAACTCCAAATGTGCTGTTTTCAATAGCGCAAACACTATTTTCAGAGCACTTAAGTCGCATTTGACCCGTGAGGGGCCCCGGGGGGTTGGCACAATAGGAGGAATACATTTTTTTAAAAACGTCGTATTTTTTAGTTTTTTTCACGGGTATGAAAGTGGGCGTAATTGAAAGACGATTGTTCGTTCAATGGGAATAGTTAATTGTTACATCAAACGTCTTTAACGTAAGAACTTAGATCGGTGAGGAATATCTTATTTTAACTACTAGGAAAACGCTCTGGGCCCTTATTCTGTATTTATCCCGCTTTGGATGCGGGCCGATATGGAAACAAATGAGAAATAATAACACTAGTTATGGAAAAAATTCAGGCAGTTATATTGTTGTGGAACGGCAATAGTTTCCATATCGGCCGCTTTCGACCCAAAGCGGCCCGCTTCCATAGCGGGATAATTATAGAATAAGGGTCCTGTTTGACGCGTTGATAAGCGAGCGCGTCCATATCTACGAACGTTCTGGCGAAAAGATCTCAAAGCTAATAAAAACAACAATTAACAACAATTCAAGAATGCACATTGCAAAAATTTTTCTAATTCCCATAGCTATTATAATTCCCGATATTGTTGAATGCAGTGCCATGTGCGTTGCTAAGAATTTTCTTTGTCATGTTTTCGCCGCGGTCCGCCACCGTTACTAACAGTTATTGACAGCAATAGAAATGTAATTTCTGCCTCTAATACGTATCCGATCGCCTCGAAATTAGTATATTCGTGACCGTATGAAAATGTACTACAAGATAGCTACCTCACATTTTGCTGTTACTGTTTTTCAGAAAAATATTTTCGAGTAACGTTTGTGCAACTTTGCCAATATTGATCACATAGCCATTAAATGAACATATTCGTGACCGTAAAAACCTTTAAAAAAATCTGGCTATCTCACATTTTGCCGCCATTTTGTTTCAGAAAAATATTTTGCAGTAACTATGGTGTAACTTTGTAACTTTTCAAACGATTTTGCCTCAAAACTATACACCTTCAATCCACATCTAGGCTTGTGGATGGTCCAAATTTCAAGTTGATCAGACTTTCCGTTCGACCGCTATCGACGGACATAAAAACAAAAACAAAAAAAAAAAAAAAAACAAACAAACAAACAAACAAACAGAATGAAGTGCCGTTAGAGTCTAGTACGGTACAAAAAAAAAAAAAAAAGAACGAAGTGCCATAAGAGTCTCGTGGAAACGCTCGCTTCGCTCGCTAAATTATTTACGATGATCTGGCAAATAAAATTCCCACGTCAACAAAGACAACTTTTTTTGCCTTACATGCCTAACATCCCTATATTCGGTAAAAGAATCCTCATGTCATATTTTTATTGGGTTTACTATTGTGAAATCAACCGTCTTACAAGTCAGTAACAAGTGTAATGATATTAATAGTAATTAAGATTGATATGTGAGTAGATAACAAACAGTCGGACCCTTTGAAATCTTTTGAAAGATTCATTGTTATTTTTTAGTATTATTCCACTAGAAACCCGTGTTGGTATTGCCATGTGGTATAGTTTTAAGCTTACTAGTTTCATCACACAATTCTCATCGTAAATACGTCCAGTTAGATATTTATAAACTAATTTGTTTGTATTACTGTGTTCCGTATTTACTGCCGTAAACGGATTTGGTCAAAAGTTTACATTTGTATTTTTATTTCTTATGTGGAAGAAAATAAATAGATACTGTTAAATCTTTTATGGCCGGTTTCACCAAACTTTTATCCGGCGATCTTCTGTTAATCGGAGATCAAAAATGGCGCCCGGTACAGGCCACCATGCACTTTGTATGTAATGTTTGTTGAAACCATAGAAACCAATCAAGGATGAGTAAATCGGCAGACTAAAAAGGTTGGTGGATTCTAACCTTAAAGTTTTGTCACGGTACTTGAAAATGTATTTTGTTTTTACTCATTTTTTGAGCAAATACATACTGACTGCAAATTTGCACATATAACACAAAACACCCACAATTTAGAATTATTGTTGTACGTCAGGTACATGGCTAAAATTTGAGATAAATAAATGAATGGGTAGTCCCTTTAATTTAAATATCATGTCGCTAAATAGATTGAAAGAGTTTCCACGGTAATAAAAATACTGAAATGTATTCATAACGAATTTTTCTAAATGGGTCACCTTTAATACAACAATCAGTTTCTTGGAGAGATGTTTTTCTTGCTAATGGTAAAATTCAATCATTTTTAAGAAGTCGAGTTTGTTTTATTTATCAATGTTGGCAGAAATTTGTCTTGTGGGTTTTTCAATTTTCGCACGTACGAAAAATTTATTTTGTATAGGGTAATAGGTCTACGATGATTCTCCATTAGTGGATCCTTAGTTCGAGACACTCGCTTAAAAGCCAACTGAATTATTTACACGAAATCTGGCGCCAAGGAGGTAGTTCAAATATGCTTTAACTTTTTGCAGTCAAAGCACTGTAAGATATAATGCATGAAGGTATACTAGCCCCAACGTAAGTATTCGCATACCGAGCGACCTCAGAACCTCATTCACTTCCCATTTCATGCACGCTGATACATCGAAAATCATTTTGGTAACTTCACTTCACCATAGAAATAGGATTTCACCTTCAACACACATCTCGGATATAGCATCGAAGGTATAAAGTATTCCTCGTGACAGGAGGAAAAAAGTTTATAACCTGGCTATCTCAGATCTTACCACCATTTTTTTTTAAATAAAATATTTCGATTAGTTGGGTTGTAACTTCTCCACATACGCACAATACGTATTATCATATAATGAACATATTTGTAAATATCCGTTTATTTCAGTTTTGAAAGATCTAGTATCTTTATCTATAAGAGATAATTTACGGAAGTATCTTTCATAACAATGATGGCAGCTGAATTTTCCCAGTTACCACTCCTACCACTTCTTCAAGCGAAGGGTACCTCTACGTCAGAAACAGCACAACATTTTCATTTTTAAATCATATCTCAAGAATGGACTTCGAAATCGAAAAACAGATTCAACTGCGCACCGTGGTTTGGTAAGCCCTACATAATTAATGCCCTGAATTTGTCTTACATTACAATCAGAATGGTATTTATTTCTTATTAATTGTGTTACTAATTATCAATTTAATAATCAAATAACTACGCTAATGGTTATAATATTTCATTCAGTCTGTAGAGCTTACCAAAACATAGTTCCCTGTTGATTCAGTTTTTGAGTAGCATTCTTTAGATATAATTTAAAAATGAAAATTTGCTGCGGTTTTTGACGTACAGGTACTCATCGATTTTAACTATATAATATAAGTATAGCCAATATTCCGGCGACGGTAAATAGTATAGGACTTGTTTTCCAGCTCTTCCAATCGAGTAAACTTGTATGCGTTAATTTGTGTCACCTGGCGAAATGGCCACGCGAGGGAGAAAAAAAATAATATTAAAAATGTATACCAATCTAGAAAAATTAAAAAACGTAAAAGATGCCTGCCTGCGGCTGAATGACGGGAGCCGCCCACGTCATCGCGGTACCTCGTGCGTCGCGGGTTGCTACGGCGACAGGGGCAGATTGGCGTCGCACCACCTCCCCTCTCTCCCCCCCCCCCCCCCCCCCACGGGAGGGATCAATTACGCAATTAAGCGAGACGAGGGCTGTCTTTAATTAGGGCAAGGGCACGGAGATCTCTGACCTCGTAAATACGAGTTATTGCACGGCTGGGACTCCTCGTATAATCAGACAAGTTAAATATTTGACGTTTGTGGGTAAAGTAGTTCCAAGACTACCTTACAGTCATATATACTTTCGTTACAGACGAGACACTTGCATAGTGGTAGACGGCATTAGAGTCCCAAAACCTTTCTTACAAACACGCATTAGTGGACAAAAGCAGCAACCCTTGTAGTCTATATGAACTCCAGAAATTCACGCTTCTAAATTACTGTTTTACGGTGTTGCTTATAAATCGCCGGGCAAGAGTTAGAAGAGCTGTCAAATAAAAATGCTACTCACATGTTGGTGTCTTCACTTATCGATCGATTGACGTAATACAAATTAAAATTTACTGACGGGGCTACTGGGTCGGCGATCAAAACATTTACACCAGAGTTTAGTAAAGACATGCTCTATTCGTCTCTTGCACATTAAGAAAGTTACTCTCTTCCCTGAAATGACAGATTGAGTCTCATCAAGTTACTCAATATAATTATAACAGGGATACGCCACCTTAGTAAGCCATTAAATTTATGCACCATTTATTTACTGATATTATCAGGCAGTGTCATAAAGAGACGGTTTAATATCATCCATCAACTTATTGTCTTTCAGCACGCCAACTTACGTGTGGTCAAGCAGAGCCTTGTATCGTTGTCCATTCATTGCTCAGAATGTTGAAAAGACACACTCAGTGACTTATGATGGTTTCCATCACTTGCTCAAGACTACGTCAAGATCAGGCGGCATTGACTGTCAACTGTTCTTTGTGAATAGAGCAGAGTGTGGACTTAGATTCAGGCGCAAATATTTATTTATAAATAAACAAATAAATAAAAATACATAATAAACTAATTAATGAATAAATACATACATTAATGTATTTATTATCCACCCACAAAAACTGGTTTTCAGAGGGAGCATTATGCCATTTATTACAAGTTTGAGGAATGATTGAAAGAAATTAGCAGCATATTTTCGTACGTCAACAGAATGAATGTCGGCCGCCTTAATCTTGTTACTTGCGTCAGGGGGGGCTAGGGGTGGCGGGGGGTTGGCGGGGGGGGGGGGGGGGGAGAGGAGGTGTCGAGCCGGATTGGATTGGTTCAAGTGATGATACTCGTAGCTAGCAAACAAGTTCGTTTGGAACTCCACTTGGCATGGATGGACCCAATTTCCAATTAATGTTCAATCCCCAAGCTCCCTTTTGGTAACGCAACCGAAATTAATGTTTTTCTGTCCGGTTGGCTCATCTCTTTGTACAGTTGTCTACACAAACGAAATGACATACGCTTTCGTCGTGAGAGAAAATTGGAAAGAAAAGGAGACAATTTGACACGTTTCGTTTAGGTTGTTGTTTTATTTTAGTTCGGTAGGGCAGTACAAAAAGAAATGGACCTATGGTGGGTTCGTTGTTTAAGGTTGATATTAATTAAGGGTATTTACCGAATACGAAGACAAGCTTGCATATCTATCAATCCAGTCACCGATGCTCAGTTTTGCGGGTGCCGAATTGTTGCTGATACTGTGTAAAATAATTGTAATAATAGTAATAATAATAAAAATAATAATAATAATACTAATAATAATAATAAAAATAATAATTATTAAAGTTAAACGTAGGCAAAGAGCAGATGTACTGACCCAGTTAACATCCGACGAGGTATTTTTCAAGGTGACTCGTTTAGTGCGTTATGGTTTTGTCTTTCATTAAATCCATTATCTCACATAATTAACAAATCTACACATGGTTTCAAGATAAAGGACGTTAATACGGTTTGCCACACACTTTCACATCTATTCTACATGGACGATCTCAAGCTATATGCTTTAAATGCGACACACATGACGAATCTTCTTAACTCAACGTTAGAATTCAGAAGAGATATATGTATGGATTTTGGAATTGATAAATGTAAGTCACTTCATGTCATCAAAGGAAAGATTACGAAATTAGAAGAGTTTGAAATTGACGAAGACAACCGGATCGGAGTAATGGACGAAGAAGACATATACAAATATCTAGAATTTGCGCAGGCTAAACGAATTGATCATAAACTGATAAAAAGTAAATTAATTTCTGCATACAAGAAACGAATAGGATCCATTTTAAAAACACAACTGAATGGTAAAAACAAGATCAAAGCAATTAACACTTATGCTATACAGACAGAAATTCATGCCCTAGAAATTCTCACCCGCACAACATTCACCAAATACAGAAGTCATTACCCTAAGTCAGCAATAGAAAGGGTGACTTTACCGACAGAAAAAGGGGTAAAAGGCTTGATTGATTTAAACAATTTATATTATAAACAAATTGAAATTCTAAGACAGTACTTTTATACAAAATGCCCACATTCACAACTTCATAGAGCAGACAAGTCGCTTTCTCCACTCAATTTAAATGACGGAAATTTAAACTTGCTTCAAAAAATAAATTCAGACAGCAAAAAAGGTAAGAATATCAGAAAAGACTTTACATAGCAGACATTATAAAGAACTTCTTCTTAAGGATAACGTCGATAGGGTAGCATTGAACAAATGGTTAACGTCTGGGGACATTTTCAGCGAAACAGAGGGATTTATGATCGCTATTCAAGATAAAGTAATCAAGACTTACAATTACAAAAAATACACAATGAAAGACGTCACATTGGATGATAAATGTTGAAAATGTAATATGAACGGCGAAACAATTGAACATATCGTATCTGGGTGCAAAATGCTTTGTCATCAAACAGATTCTTCATAGGCATAACCAAGTTGCAAACATTATACATAAAAAATTAGCCATAAAGTATAAACTTATAAACACAACCACTGCGTATTACAAATACAAGTCTGAAAAGGTATTAGATAGTAAAGACTACAAATTATATTACTACCGGGCAGTTATAACAGACCAAACCATACATCACAATAGACCGGATATTATATTTATTGACATAAGATACAAGAAACGATTTTAATTGATGTTGCCGTCCCTTTATGCCACAATGTAGAGACAACTTGGCGGAGAAGATAAACAGATATAAGGAATTATCTATTGAAATAAAAAGGTTGTGGAAGCAGAATAATGTAATTGTTGTACCGTTAATTATATCATCAAAAATAATATTATCTAAAATACTCCAACGAAGAGATAAATAATAATATTAATTTGAAAATCAACAAGAAATAAATGAGTAATAAAATGGCATTGTTTCTCGTAAACTACATGACAGTATTAAACTAATTGGTCTCCAACCAAACATATACATCGAGATGCAAAAAGCAATAATTTTGAACACATGTAGGATAGTGCGAAATTTTTTGAACTAAGAAGAATGAAGACTTCAAGAAGTTCTCCATCCTGATGGTGGTTTTCCACCGAACGAAGAGCGAATTCTGGGATGAGTACAAATCGGCCACGACCGTACATAGCATCCACAGTTTGGTTTGGAAAAAATAATTTGGACAATGATATATTAAGTAGTTCTAATTTGATTTTAATAAGGTAAACACATGGAAATACTTGACATTTATGTCCGTACAACATGTTCATGCCGGTTTTGAACGAGTTTGTATGTACCTATTGCAACAATAAAAAAATAATACAAAAGAAATATATAGTCCCGGCCATTCAATCAATCAATCAATCAGTCAAACCAATCAACCAATCAATCAACAATCAATCAATCAATCAATCAATCAATCAATCAATCAATCAATCAATCAATCAATCAATCAATCAATCAATCAATCAATCAATCAATCAATCAATCAATCAATCAATCAATCAATCAATCAATCAATCAATCAATCAATCAATCAATCAATCAATCAATCAATCAATCAATCAATCAATCAATCAATCAATCAATCAATCAATCAATCAATCAATCAATCAATCAATCAATCAATCAATCAATCAATCAATCAATCAATCAATCAATCAATCAATCAATCAATCAATCAATCAATCAATCAATCAATCAATCAATCAATCAATCAATCAATCTCTGTCTCTCCCCTCTCGCTTTCGCTTTCGCTCTTCTCTTTTTCTCTCTCTCGCTTTCTCTCTCTCTCTCACTCTCTCTCTCACTCTCTCTCGCATTACATGAGTAACTTCAGGTTGGAAATATTACGAGGTTATTTCATGTGTGTCGCAACATCACATTACAAAAGTTAATTAAATAAATTTAAAATACGGAAATATATGTAATGCAACATAGAACTATTTGTAAGAAATAACACTAAGTTGCTAAAGGATGGCATATTTTGATTTATAACAATCTTACTAAACACATTTTAAGCTGTTTTAACAGCCCGAAATCGGATGTTTCGCAGGCTAGATGGACACAGCCTCAAACATTAGAAAAAAACATCGCATAACGTTTTATCGTAATTAATCGAGAGTTTTGAAATTTACAATTTTACTGGTGTCATCTTTCGAAATTATCACTTTAAGAATAACACGACCACGACCGTTATATCATTGTCAACTCTAATAACATAAATCGTCTCACGCGAGCAGAATATAATGTGCAAACCGTTTCTAAAAGATATGCATCTTTTATATCCTCTAGCACAAGACAAAGAACACACACACTCAATGTCGTAGTCTTTACGAGGCGACTTTGCCAAACTAGCTCCTCGAGCAATTTGTCTCGCGGTTTGTAAAACGTCCGCTAGATCGCGACGCTGCAGATGTCGGGGAATCCCACGGGAACCTTCTAGCGGAGCGGGGGTGATGCGCGCTAGCCGTCATTTGTCGGAAGTGAGTTCCTCTCTCGAAGAAAAAGACAAACAAGAACCGAATGAAATGAACGCGTAAGAACGAACCAACAAACATTTGGAGGATGTTTTCACGGAGACAAGATGCGAATGAAATATTGTTTGAAACTAAGGTAAAAGTTAACATGTCCACCTCAGGACTTACTTCTGTGCTCGCGAATGTTTTATTTTATAACACTTACACAAACTAGAGACACACGGTCTAAATGGGTAACCATTACATTATGTCATAATCAACATAGGGATGATTTACATTATCATATGAGCGTGGTTGGTTTGCAGTAACGTGTCAGGTTTATGGAAATGTGGTATGGAACAACGACAACGTTAATCTTATAATGCCACAGAGATGCCTGAACAAGTCGGTCTCTCTCTCTCTCTCTCTCTCTTAGATTCTCCCTCGTATAGACAATTACTTGGAATGCTCATCTCATCCTACAGACAGAGATCAGGGAAGTGCACATCAATAATTTTAACATTGTCAAGAGTAAAACTCAAACTCTATATAATTTCGAGAAATAACATAATGCTGAAATACAGTTAATAACGTTTTAACTAAATCCACCAAATAGCAACACGCAATTACAATTCGTCGTACAATTCTTTTGACAGTATGAATGTTAAGCTTGGTTCAGGTTTTCATACTTCTATTGTGTTTTCAAGTTGATATATTATACGAATGCAATGTATGGATAAATGTAATATTTGATTAATTAAATATCCCGTTATAGTTTAGCACTGTGTTGTTATATTCTACAGTGTTGACACTAACTTTAAATTAAAATGCATAAACGACATTGGTGAGTGGTTAACCTTAAGTGCAACGAATTTGTATTTATATTGGGTACTTTAATGTTCCCAGACTTATCCTTGTATTATTGTGATATTGTCTGTATAGTATCAAAATGTATTACCAAAAGATTGGATGGCCTTAAACACCTACCTTACGTCCATTGATATATATAGTCAATGGTCTAGATAGTGTTCGGAACATAATTGATCAACCCAAGGTTCTAAATATCTCAACCTATCACGGTGGTGAACCCTTTCACTTCTCAATTTTCGTATGTGTGCCTGAAAGTTGTAATTGAAGCTGCACAAGCCTTAAATCTATACAAAGGAAAGATTTAGGCTAGTGTCTGTCCTTTTCAGTCAAATATCTGTTTTACATAGGAAGACTATACATAAAACTATGATAGAACCAAATAATGGAAAAATCATAAAGTAACAAGAGTAACAAAACAATCATAATATAAAGAAGGTAATGGAAGTGTTTTTAAGTACTTGAATACATATGGTTTTCGAAGCAGATGCACCCACCAAAAGTGTCAACATGTGCTATCTTTGTTATTTTTGTTGTTGTTGTTGTTGTTGTTGTTGTTGTTGTTGTTGTTGTTGTTGTTGTTGTTGTTTTTGTTGTTGTTGTTGTTGCTGTTGTTGTTGTTGTTGTTGTTGTTGTTGTTGTTGTTGTTGTTGTTGTTGTTGTTGTTGTTGTTGTTGTTGTTGTTGTTGTTGTTGTTGTTGTTGTTGTTGTTGTCGTTGTCGTCGTCGTCGTTGTTGTTGTTGTTGTTGTTGTTGTTGTTGTTGTTGTTGTTGTTGTTGTTGTTGTTGTTGTTGTTGTTGTTGTTGTTGTTGTTGTTGTTGTTGTTGTTGTTGTGGTTGTTGTTGTTGTTGTTGTTGTTGTTGTTGTTGTTGTTGTTGTTGTTGTTGTTGTTGTCGTCGTTGTTGTTGTTGTTGTTGTTGTTGTTGTTGTTGTTGTTGTTGTTTTGTGGCACACAACGAACTCTTCCGCGTCTAATAAGTGTATCGCGGACCACTGGTTGGGAACCACTGCACTTGGCTTCCATCTATCTTTAAATTTATCAGTGTAATTCCACTTCCAATTCACTGTAGCTTTGTTCGCCTGTCCACTATAATTCAGTGTGGGTAAGTATTTTGTTGTTCTTTTCTTTTGTATCCGTGTACGTGAGTGTAAATATTTCTACGGCGTTTCCTTGTAATAAAGTAAGTTTTAATTACAGGCGAACGCAATAACTAATCTGACATACACGGGTATAAAAAACGCATAATACTTGCAAACACTTGTGTAAAGTGTATCACAGACGAACAATAGCTTCCGTCTATCGTTGCATATCAATTATTTTCAATTCTCCTCGCTCTTGTTGGAGACACTAGAGCGTATATGTTCCGTTTTTACACACCAATGAATTCAAAAAGCAATTTTGAAAACATTGTCTCGTGAAGCTGCAGACAGTTTTTATGTCCAATCAACAACGAAGTGGTGGATATACATGAATGTAATGTGAAATTATTGTTAGCAAACATTTGGACACAACATTGGAAATAATTATTCGAAAAAGAAAACACTATAATTTCAGTTTACACAGAGAAATGGGAAAATAATAGGTCTTCCAGAATGACTATTTTATTCTACATATTTTTAAGCGGACAGGCGACTTTGTACAACGTTATATGAAAACAAAGATTTTGGTAGATTTTTGAGAAATCTTTCAGGGAACAACTATGAAATGAAGATAAAAACAAGAGTGGAGCAAGAATGCTACTAGAAAATGAAAAACTAAGGCCATAGCGCAATATTATTTGGCAAGCCCTACAAACTGAATAATAATTAATGTAACAAATATTATAATTAGTATAATATGTTAGTTATATTTTGTGCTCATAATTTACCGTTTGAGACCGTTTTTACGTTCCGGCTCAACACGGGGAAATTATAGCCATTAATTTACAATACGTCTTACATTCTTTAATCTTCAAGAATGGGTACCATACAAAAGTTGTTAATAGTACTTCTAGTGTGAATTTGTATCGAAATAGTCGCCGTTCCAATTACTTTGAGAAACACAAAACGTGTGCCTCCTTTTATTCCACGTTCGCGGCTTTATTTCTGATGCTAAACATGTCTTTAAATCCAGCATGTTATGTTTATTACGATTAACACGTTTGCAACTCCAACATCTTTCATTTGTTTTACCGTTTACGAGTTATTAGAGAGCTACCGGTTTTTACGGGGCACCTTTTCCCAAGATGGCGACCATAATAGTTCTGTAACAGTTTGTAAATTTCAGGTTTTTCGTATCACATTATGGATATATTATATGTTTTACCAAATTACATATTGGTAGCCAGAATAGCATTATTCAAAATATTATGGAATTTTAAAATTATATTAAGATAAAACACGAACAAATTATATTTCAGAGCGAAACTTTACCAAACAAATAGTTTCATATTAGTGCGCTGTATAACGTATGTCCTTGACATTGACATTGGAATACGCGTTTATGCCACCGCGATAGTAAAATAGTTTTACTCTGAATCACGTCAAAGTGATATGCGTTTTAATTATCGGTACATGAGAAGGTTATGTTAAGTGGAGCTTAGATCCTACAAAGCGTTGAATTGCCCACGACATTCATTCCTCCACCTCCGACAAAAACCAGGATGTTACTCATCGTTGAATCCGTCGCTAAAAACCGGCGGGAGCTTCACACAACCCACTTTCTGTTGATGTAATCTTAGTCACAACAGGAAATTATTACAAATTAATATAATTTTTTCGTTGAATCCATGCTGAAAGCACCACACCAATTCTACGTACGCCACCACTTCATGTGACATGACTGTATAGTTATAATATTAATATTTTTTTTATAGTTAACGGAAAGAATATCGGGGCGATTTTCCTAAGTCCCCGAATTCACCTGTTGACTGAGGAATACCATTGAAACCCTCCAGTCAGTCAGTCAGTGATCGAACCGGTGACCTCCAGAATGAAAGTCTCACATGTATAGTGCGTTCAATCCATCGTTTCCTTCGTTTCATAATGGACCTAAATATCTATGACAATGTCTATCCTGGACCATTCTCTGGGTGTATCTTCGTCTGCACTACCATGTTCATTGCTACCTTCAAAGGAATTGTATGTTTTATAGGTTAGTCACTTTGTGCATCCAAGTAGGACCATCTGACCATCCCTTGAGGGTTCGCAAAAACTCGTTTTCTTCGGACTGTAAAGAAGAGGCGGGTGCCGGGATTCGTCTCAGTCTCAGGGCCTATCCCAATGCTCTATTTTGACGCTAGTCGACTAGCCTAGTGGACTAATGCAACAATTATTGACAATTAAGTACGACAATCATTAATTGTTGTATTAGTGCACTAGGCTAGTCGACTAGCGTCAAAATAGAGCATTGAGATACACCCTTAGTAGGGCCTTTTATCTGGATGGTTCAGCCCTAAACTTAGACCTCCCCCCCCCCCCCGCTTCACTGTAGAGTACTTAAATCGGACATCCACTGTGGTAGGTAGGTTCTACCCCCATTTATTCTTACAACAGTTTTATTATTATCACCCCAGTCCTCGAGCTTGCGCCTTTTAGTCCATCTGCTATGCACGGGAGAACGTTCCGGCAAAGCTCAAAGCTGAACTATGGTAATCTAGAAAGTAAGTAAATGCTTTATTATTTCAAAGTATGTCCCATAATCAAGCTATGTTTCAATTAACTTTTCCATTCAATGTTGCATGATTCCAATTTACCGTACGTTATTTATGACATAACATACATGCGACGAGACACAAAGGTGTCAGCAAAGCAAGCAGAAGAACATGGGTTCAAGTCCCAGCAGGAATTAATTTTTTTCAATCATTTCCATCATTTTTTCTGCTGTAGCTCCATGTCAAGGATTGCTGACCATTCCTCAAACCTCCGGTTGGAAATTTTCCAACAAAAAAAGTTATACACAATTTATGAATACACGCTTATATAAAAAAAATTCTCTTATGAGACCTGCGTGTTATAAATTGTTATATAACATTAGAAAAAACTATTATTCTGCCTTCGAAAACGATTTTTGAAATTGATTGCCTGAAACACGGAGGCACGAATCCACTTGTTCTGTGAAACACCATGTATATACTATACGCATCCGTTCCATGAATCAGAACTTAGTAACCTCGTCTGCTATTGGCTGAATGTTTCGGTCGCGTCGACTTTTGATTGGTCAGACCCTCCTATAAAAGCCGGCTTACAGATATTAGGATTCACAAACATTTACAACGTTGACTGATAATCTCAGCAAACTCTCACAGTTGTCAATATGAAGATCTTCACCTACATTCTGATGCTGGTCGTTCTCTTGTCGGGCGTTTCTGTGAGTATAGTTTTGTCAACTTAGAAGCATAACTTAATTTATTTTAAATTCATATGTGGCACGTACGTCGCGTCTGTGCGCGTGGCTGCCAGATTTCTGATCAAAATTTGACGTTGCCATGGAGAAACAATTAATGGCTGTTGTAGAAGAACACCCACATTTTTATTTCTTTAAAATTCAGTTTTTTTTTAAATTAAAACTAGTGTATTAATACTTAATTGTTTTATTACTTATGTTTATTATTTCAATTCTAAATAAGGCTTATTAATTAAAATTGAATAGTATTTGCTAATGATCTAGAATTGGTTCTCATCAATTGTGTCGCAGTCATGGCCGCTTTGACGTCACGTAGAAACTGTGAATACTTCTTCGTGTGTTCATTATTCTGATTGGTTTGGTACAGTTCACAAATTATCCGTTTATTTGTCCTATTTTAACAGAGATATTTGCAGCACTGTACATATTGTCACTTGAATCACTTTGATACTTGTAAATTACCTGAACACATACATTCGAAAAATGTAATTTATGAATCATCTTATGGCTTGGTTCTATGACCATCATTTTGCTGTTTGTACATGGACTAAAAAATAATTCTGGAATATATGTATCACGTTATCTTATATTGCATATGGAATACATACACACATCTAATACACATTGCGTTCACTTCCATTCTGAAACATTCTTTAATATCTAAATATGACACAGCCCCAGTGTCGGCAAGAAATACAATTTATTAGTATGTTGCAATGTGGGTATGTATGTAGTATGTTGCAAGATTGTGATTTTCATAATCAGAATTTTATCAAATCACTTCATTACAACAATTGAATGTATTTTTATATGTTTTGCAGTCAAATCATAATACTAGTAATTTACCAGCACTAAATTAACCGAGATTCTCACAAGAATACGTCGTGTTGTAACTTTGTTTGGCTTTAGAAATGTTGATTGTTATATAATTCTTGTAAAGGTAATAAAGTCTGCATAATAATATTTTATTTAATTAAAGAGATAAAAATACTTGAATAAGTTTGGTCAGAATACAATTTTCAATTATAATTTTTTATAGTTAATAAAGTTAATTATGTTTATTATATAATACAAATTATTGATAGGATAATGGATTAGGATTATTTGTCATCTTTATAGAAAATACATATGTTTTAAATTCTCACGGCTCTATGTGAAGTAACAAGTTAGTAACTTGCGAGGTGATATCGCCATGGATTACTGTAAGCGTGAAGTGACGTATGTGGCCACTACCAACTTAAATCTAGTTACTACTCTTTCTCACATCTCCTTTATTGTAGTGATACTATCAGCGTATCTATTGGCCGGCGTTGTCTAGTCACACTCCAAGCGAGGCTTGTGCCCTCCATGAGTGAAAAATAACAAGCAGATAACAGGAAATCCCGTGGTGAATTCTGTAGAAATAGACCGTGTGGAGCGACCGATTCTTCTAAGAAGTTTAACGAGACAACTTGACTAGGGTATTTGTCACATGAGTAATTACTTAATGTAAGATATCACATTGGAACATAGAAAAGGATGGGGTAATTGCAAGCCCACATTCTGTAATTACTCATGTCACAATACAGAAATACAAATACTCATCAATTACAACAACAAAAAGTCGAAATTCCCTGAGTTTTTGTTAAGGGCCAATCTTGTATATGATCTATTCTGTTCTGTTTTGCTCCAGATGATCAGCGCTGATCACAAGAATTGCACCAAAAATGGTACAGACACAAGTAACAGAAACCAGGGAAGAAGGGGAAGGGGACGCGGTGGAAAGTAAACAGGCTGTGTGTGTGTCGTCAATACCAGTGCTTCCTAAAATCTTTGCACGGTCTCACTAACTACACTTAACATGGAGACTCCACTTGAAATTAGTGTTTGAAATTGCAGAATAAATCTGGTGATGAAAAACTTTGTGCTACAAAATTATTTTCTTTGTCAGTTTTGGTTGCATATACCTGTGTAGCATGATCCTCTAGTTTTGTCCCTGATGTGATTTGTCATATTTGTATTCATTTGCTAAACAGAGAAGGATACCTCTACCCCAAAAAACCTCAAACGATTTTCATTTTCAAATTATATCTCAAGGATGGATTTCGAAATCGAAAATCTGCAGTAACGTCGCACTGTGGTTTGGCAAGCCCTACATACTGAGTGCTCAAAATTGTCTTACATTATAATCAGTATGGTTTTTTTATTTATAATTAATATTATTACTAAGTATCGATTTAATAATAAAAATTCGCTAATGGCTATAATATTTGATACAGTCTGTAGGGCTTACCACAATTCAGTGCGCTGCTGACTCAGGTTTTAGATATCGTGCAGCAATCTAGAGATATAATTAAAAAATTAAATTTTCTGCGGTTTTTGACGTAGAGATACCCTTCTGACTTAAGTTTGCCCCGAGATTTTCGTCACTCATAAAAGCAAATGCTGAGATTGAATCTAACAAATAAGTAATAACTATCAGACATTCTTCCCAAGAATCTAGACCACCAAAACCTTATTACTTATTAGACACCCTATGAAGGGTACATCAAATAAAGATGTCGTGAACCCTAAGGCAGCGATTCGTACAGAAAAATGATTATTATCCCCAGTTCGTACAAGCGCTGGCAAAGTTTGCCGTGCATGATCAATTACGTAGGTGTGGATCTAGTAAACCAAAGTTTCACGTTTCGAGTCCAGCTTCGTTCATGGATGGAATGTGTTTATTTAAAATTATTTTAATATAATATATTCTCATGACTCATCATAAACAATCATCATTGCCAAAATACCAGAAAGCCATCAAGCCCAAAGATCATTGTCTTGGTATCAGCTCCAAGGTATCTGTCTGTACGTACATACAGAAGCGACAAACAGGTAGACTTTATGTGAAGTTTCTTTGAGTACGTCGATAATCATAATACAAGTAAGAAACAAACCTGTGGCTATGCTCACGCACAGCAATTACGTGTTACATTTACAACTTGAACCACAAGCATCCACAGGGAATTATTTTATGTGGTTTGAGATATGTTGACGTTGTTGCATCCTGCGGTCTTTAATGTCACGTAGTGCGCCACAGCTGACGTTTAACTACTTAAAACACTGTTATGATTACACTTTACCTGCGGCCCTTGAATACAAACTAATCCTTTTCTTTTTAGAACTAAAACTTTGAAGATTTATTGCGGGCATTAACTATAATGATAACGCATAAGCGTCTCTTCATAGTGTTGTGAATGATTAATATTGTTAATATTTCTAGAAACCTGTAGTTTACACCGGGCAAGATTTATTCCCTAATAAATTGATGAGGTTTGTAGATTAATCCTTATAGTACACCCATGGCTAAGGAAAATGTATACGAAGCAAATTCTTACGTTATCCTTTAAAAAAAAAATCCAATTATTATTAAAATTTACAGGCCTAAAAGAGTATTTAAATGTTAACGTGGATCATGTTTCTATTAATGATATACGTTTAAGTGTTTATTTAAAAGTGAAGGTCATTAGAATGGTCTGCGAGAGTAGTCAGTACAAAACAAACAGAGTACTCCCTCACAAAGACTCGAGAAGTTGAATTGTAGCAATGAAGAGATAAGACTGTTGAAAGTAATGATTATGATTCGTGTGGGTCAACTCCCCGTGGAGTGAAGGTATGATAGCGCACCTGCTTCAAGGGAATTATTAATAGCTGTAGGCCTACTCACTGTGAGCAGCGAGGCAAATAGTAGCCAAATATAAGCGCAAGATGCGGTGAGGCACCAACTAGCGAATCTGAGATGAAGTGGTTTCCTCCATTTCCCTTTTCCCTTTCCAATTCCCTATTTTGTTATATTTTTCTCTCATATACGTATATATATATATAACATAGGCGTTTAATTATTTTTTGAATACATAATATATTGTTACATGATTTGTCTGCATTATTTAAATTTCTCAATTCATTTGTATTTTGTTTGCTTTTTTTGTATTATTCTGCAATTTTATAAATTTCCATTATAATTTTAATGCATAGTATGCATATCCTCCTTTGTAAATCAGTTTTATAACTGAATAGGAGTTTAACAGGTGTTTAACTACTTGGTCAAGCGTTAGTTCACATGAAGATTGAGGAATTGATTGAACGATTGATTGAACGATTGAGGAAAAAGAAATAATAGGATCAAGAATTAGAATCTAACGGGTTAATGGGTGGAAAATAGAAAGGGAATTAGAGGGGACATAATTTCATTGTCTTTTACGATTGGCAGAGTCACCCTCCAGGCCAAATTCTACCTCGGACGCAGATGGGGATAGGTAAAGTGGTGAATATGCTGTGAATTTATAATAAATAATATTTCAAATATATAACGTAATATGTGAAATATGTTATAGTATTATAAACCGCTTTGTAAGCAAAATTGTATGATAAGTTTATTTATTATGAAACTGAAAGTGATATTCAATAGGACACAATTTTCACAAAAAAAATAAAATACATAAATTATTGGTTCACTTTGTCATTGAAAATCAATCATTGAACCCGTTTAGACTAAAACATATACCTAATAACAACATTTTATAATATGCAACGGCAACAATAAAGACGAATTAAGTAAAAATAAAGCGCACATCACTATACTTGGTACTTACCTCTAAATGAATATAGGCTACTGCAGAGGGAATGCATAATAATATACAGGTCAGGGCCCTGTTCATCACTTAACTATTGTGATAATCCTCAGTTGACCAATCAACTTAGTTCCGGTATGGGTATTATGCCCTCGGGATAAGGTTGCAGATAAAGTTATCCTCGGCATAAACAACATTTCAAAGCTTCTGATTGGTGGTTGTCATAATGAAAACAAGTTATCTCACGGATAAATAATTACACCGAGATCGTATACACGCGTTATGACTGGTAACATCTCGTATAACATTCACTCAGTATTGCTGGCGACGACGCAACACTGACCTCTCGAATTAAAGCGCCCGTGTCACCGCTAAACCACCTCATCTGCGGTAACAACGCGTCATCAACATACGTCACCGCAACGCTTCGGTTTTACAGCGCGTCGTCGCTGCTCCGACCGATCATATTACAGACCTCATCAGTTGTGACGTCACAGGCGGACGCCGGCTCGCCATAAAGATGATGAGTGTCTGACCGACGTCGTTATCATTGTGTCTTGTTTCTACTGCGGGTGGGAGGGGGGGGGGGGGGGGAGGAAGGTGATCGTCTCGTCGTATCGCAACGCTATAGGGATGCACAACGATAAAATAAAATGATCGATAATCGAGAAGTTGACTGCGTTATCGATCGATAGTAAATTACTAAACATGAAAACATTTTAAAAGAATGCAACTAGTAAAACAGTTGTAATGTCAATAACTATATATATATATATATATATTTTATAAAAGAAGAGTATTTTTCAATTATTTGTACTTTTACAGATTCCGTGATATGACGTCGTCTAACCGAGCACATAAGGATAAAGTAACATTCTATTCTTAGGACACATATTCATAGTTCCCACGTGACGTCATAGCGGCCATGATTGCGACACAATTGATGATGACCAATCCGAGATAATTGGCAAATACTATTCAAATATAATAAGTAAGCCTAATATAAAATCAAGAAAATAAACATTAGTAATATAAAAATAAAAATTACCACACATACCAATTTTATTTAAAAAACGGGCTCAATTTTAAAGAACTAAGACTTTATGTGTTCTACTACAACAGCCATCAATTGTTTCTCCATGGCAACGTCGGAGTTTGATCACAAATGTGGCCGCCACGCGCAAAGATGTAACGTACGTGCAACCTAAGAATAAGATGTGACACTGTTGAGAGTATAATCATAAGTGAGGCCCGAGGCCCAGTATTTTGAGGGTAGGCCTATCTTTGAGTATTTTATTTTAATACTCGAGATGAACAAAATAAATCATTACGAATATGCTTACTACATAAATAAACCATTCGATACCATGTTTATTATCGATTACAGAAATTCAATTGAATATCGAACGATTATATCGATTATCGTGTGCATCCCTACTAAACTATAAGCAACGTCATCAAACAAACAAACAGTCGATTCAAACAACTTTTGAATGTTTTATAGAATATAGTTTATGAAAAAAAGCTGAGTCAAATATTAAAACTTCGCCAAATCAAGGGTTTTTATTAATATCTTAAGAAAGTTACATTATATTAAATAAGTGTTTCCAAACCAACATAATCGTTTTTATGAAAACTAAAAACATGATTAGCAAAAAATGAAATATTGCAATAATTTCAGTTGTCATTTTGGAAACCAATAAGATGAACAATATGAATTCATTAATTCATACAATAAGTCAAGGCGGCAACACACAATCCTATGTGGCGTTAAATATCTGCCTTCAATCCGTTATCTTATCTGTGACAGGAGTAAACCACGGGATATGCTCGTGAGGGTTGAATACACAGGACCCGGCCCCTCCACCAACCCCACACGCACTGAACGAAGACTGGTTCACACAATAAGTCAAGGCGAAAACACACACTCCTATGTGGCGTTAAATATCTGCCTTCAATCCGTTATCTTATCTGTGACAGGAGTAAACCACGGGATATGCTCGTGAGGGTTGAATACACAGGACCCGGCCCCTCCACCAACCCCACACGCACTGAACGAAGACTGGTTCACACAATAAGTCAAGGCGAAAACACACACTCCTATGTGGCGTTAAATATCTGCCTTCAATCCGTTATCTTATCTGTGACAGGAGTAAACCACGGGATATGCTCGTGAGGGTTGAATACACAGGACCCGGCCCCTCCACCAACCCCACACGCACTGAACGAAGACTGGTTCACACAATAAGTCAAGGCAGCAACACACACTCCTATGTGGCGTTAAATATCTGCCTTCAATCCGTTATCTTATCTGTGACAAAAGTAAACCACGGGATATGCTCGTTAGGGTTGAATACACAGGACCCGGCACCTCCACCAACCCCACACGCACTGAACGAAGACTGGTTCACACAATAAGTCAAGGCGGCAACACACAATCATATGTGAACTAGGCCCGACGCGACAACGGCCATACTGGGACCCAAGCCTTGAATCTGACGTTTTGATACAAAACATGAGCTCAGAACAGAACGGGTAATAACGTCCACATTTTGTGGTTCGAACAAAGTTCTAATCTTAAATATTTGTACTGGCGTTGTGGTAAAAGCGTGGTTTGTAAAAATCAACGGAATAAGTAGTGTTTTTATCAACGCTTCACGTGTTTAGTTCGTTAACTTCTGGTTGTATGAAACTATAGAGATTACACGAATTTCGACTTGTTATCATATTGCCTATATAATATAAACATAATATAATACTAATGGTAGAGGATTTTAAATTAATGTGCTTATATTATTTTTTTCAATACACTCGATCATTCTAACTAAAAGCTGGTCCACACAGATTTTGAAGACATAATTCATAATGTTTTAAGACGTTGTTTTAAAAACAACAGTGAAAACAACGTCTTAAAACTAAAACTTTGTGTGAACGCCAGTACGTGTTTCCTATGATCCAACTTTACGACTACGCGTTAAACCTTAAATCGTATGTCTTAAAAATCTATGTGGACCAGCCTTTAGGGGCAGCCTTATGTTATGTCAGCCTGTTGAATATGCTACCCGGTTCTCTTGATGGTAGCATCACCTGATTACTGTGTTTGCAGCAGGGACTAACCAGAAAAAGTGTCGATGAAAAAGATTATTCTTCACGTATATACGCCAGCGAGTATACTTGTATATAGTCTGTGTTTTTGAAGATACACACTTTGAAGTTCAAATTACTATGCTGGGTGTGTTGGTCTCTTGGGAATCCCTTTGGTGAGTTTTCACTCCCCGCAAATCTAATAAGCGTTGAAACGCGATCCCGCAAGTGGCGCTCTACGGCGAACAGCGGTACCACAGCGCTGTGTCAATCACGCCGCCTGATATAGTGGTTCCACAGCATGACCTTGGGAATGCCGACGTCACAGATTATAGTAGGTCAGAGCCAATCAGTGCGTGTCTCTTTCAAATAGGCCTACTGACATCATTTGGTTGGCCAATGGCTCACTCATCTATGACGTCAGAATCAACAAGGTAGTTGTGGAACGGCAGACTAATCTACGTGCCAACCTAAGAAGCACCCTGCCAATTACTAGCCTCAAAGGGAGGCGATAGTATTGTGGAGACCATAAATGTCAATCAGCCCTATTATTCAGCAAAACACTCACCTTCTCAGCCGGTACCGACAGCCGAATGTGAAGAATGTCGCCTCCTGTCGACTACGGACTGGTATCGCTCCCTGTATGTAGGGGATGGTCCCCTTTTTGTAAGTGTGTGTCAACCCCGTTGACTGCCCCTTGAGATTTTAGACAAGATTGATATTTACAGCTGTCAATAATGGAGGCGGCGGCTAAGTCGTCCTTTGTGTGTAGTGATTGGCAGGGTGCTTCTTAGGTTGGCACGCAGAGTAGTTTATATCATCCACCGTAGGCGTTTATCTCTTTAATGGATGGTGACCATTGACATCACTGACAAAATATCAACCATTAAGAATAAAAATAATCTGTTTTAAAACAAAGAACGTTTTCGCTGTAAAAGCCATGGTTAATAATCTAACAATAAATATATTAATAATACAATAGAAATAATTATTATTATATGTGTAACATCAGTGCTATACACGGAGATTCTGATCAAGTTGAAATTTGGAACATCCACAAACTTCCTTCGATGTGGATTGGATGCCATTAGATTTGTGGTAACATAAGTCAAATAGTTAGTTTGTTACATCATAGTTATATACGAAATATTTTCGTTACAAAAACACAAATGGCGGCAAAACCTGAGATAGCCAAACTATAGTAAATTGCCATTAATGAAATGAATATGTTGTTGGTCAGAAAGTGAGAGGAAAACATAACATATTTTGCTGTCTATAGCTGTCTATCCTAGTGGAAACTTTAAGCTTTGCACGGATTATTAAGCGAGTATTTTCTTCTCCGTTTTTGGCACTCGCTTTGTTTTTGCATTGTTGACTAATGTTTTTATTGAGTTGACAATTGAAACACCAAAAGCTTCGTTGTGGATTAAACTCCAATAATCGATCAAGAGGTTACCAAAGATTATAATATTTGATTTTACTAAGGTACAAAAAAGTAATTACATTTTTTCCAAAACAATATGGTGGAAAATGATAGATTTGTAGCCTACATTCAAACGCGATCCGAAAAATATAAATTTCATTTTTGGTTTTGTGCATAAGTGAAGTGACTATGAAAACGTTCAAGCAGCCAATTTATTACACCAGAGTTTCTCGAAATATATTTTTTAAACGAAAATGGCGGTAGTATGTGAGAAAACCATTTTGTTGTATATTTCGTTGCTGTCGCGATGTTATCTTATATGTATTGAGGTAGAAACAAGATTTCTATTGATGTATATAATAGTGAAGTAACTTGACAACGAAAAATCTAAGCTGTCCTACATGTGCTTATATTGAAAGATGGCAGTAAATGAGAAGTTATAAAAAGATTTTTCGAATACATGCTTGAGCTTATCAACGCGTCACACCACATACAGTTTCCCTTTAGAAATCATGTGAGTGTATGATAATACACTAATAACTATTAATAAGAGA
Source organism: Isoperla grammatica (assembly GCA_945910005.1). Taxonomy (NCBI): domain Eukaryota; kingdom Metazoa; phylum Arthropoda; class Insecta; order Plecoptera; family Perlodidae; genus Isoperla; species Isoperla grammatica. The sequence goes on from OX246740.1 coordinate 35,549,932, forward strand.
AAACAATAAAACCGGTGGAGATTTCGTTAATAAAGAATGGCATTCGAGAATAAGCACAAGTTGGCAGAAGAACGTAGCACATTTTAAAATGTCAATTCCATTCAGAAAACGAAAAATGATTTTTTTTTCAAGTTTTTCATTTTTTTTTGTTTCATATATTAATACTTCATTATTCATATAAAATTATATTCTAAAACGTGACATGTACAAATGGATTCATCACGTAACTTTTAGATGCTGTAAAATCTCAAAGCTGGCACTGTCAACTGGTGCTTTATTTTGGCATCTGTAAGCTTTCATGACGCAGGCTATAGAATTGGTTAAGGAAAAAGATGCGTTGGTACTCTGTCACTTTTGCAGGGAACACGTCAAGAATTTGTGAAGATATATTAACGTCTGTGATGGAACGGTGATAGGTCGTGTGCTTCTTCGTATACGTTATCATTGTTTAAAATGTAAATATATAATAGAGGCAGAGGCAGAGGAAGATTTGATTAAGGGCAAAAAAATGGAGAATATATTACCTTGTAATGGATACGGTAAAAGTTGAAAGACTAGAAGAAAAGTGGAAATAATTTCTTATTTTGTTTGTTTGTTTTTATGTCTCGCGGTCGAACAAAGAGTTCGACTTCGAAGTTAAAATTTGGATCATCTGCAAGTTTCGATGTGGTTTAAACGCTTTTAGTTCTGTGGCAAAATCCGACATAAAATTATTTAATTACTCGAATTATTAATTAAAAACAAACCTGCAAACTTTGAGTGAGCCGTGTCCTAGCAAATTTTCTTCCCGTCACGAATATACATTATTTTTAGCGTGATCCCATAAAGTATTAGAGGTAAAAATTACATTTCTATTGCTGTCAATTTGCGAATTTAACTATGCCAACTACAAATACCAATGAAAACCTAAGCTTTATAAAAAAAATATATAATAAAGTCACTATATTATTCGTGATTATGTGTTTGCTGAACGTTACTAATTTGGAATGTTGTGCATGCTCCAGTTGATCCACAATCTTTTCAACGGCGGGAGATTTGAAAATCATAGTTCTTCGTGGACGTATTCGCTTATCAACTCGTCACTTAGAAAGATTTCTCAGTAATAAATAATAATGATAACTGTTTGGTTGGTAGAAGACAATGCGATTATAAAAAATCTCCATCAAGCGTTCTATGTGCGGTTAAACTCTGCGAATCAAAGAGATTTGTGAACCACTGACCTAAATCAAAATGTCTTATGGCCGGTATTTCAATCTCCAGTTAAAATCTACTCATCAGTTAAATTGTTTTCACCGTGACAACGGCCAATAGAAATACACCAAACTTGGCTTACCTGACGGTTAAATTTACTTAACACTTACCCTGGACATTGAAATTAGGGCCATTAATGGTTTGCATTTGCACTCAGTATGCACTGGTGAACCTATTGTATTGTTGTGCAATGTAATTATAATTGATAAAGGCGCCCTCTGTGCAGACCAGTGCACCAGTTGGAAAATGGCATTAGTAATAAATTCAAAGTTCTAAATATTCTATACCTGGGATTTAAGAAAGATCTCAGCAAACGTAAATCACTATTGTTTACTTTCAAACAATCTCCAAGAATCCCAAGTGTAAACGTAATAAATTATGATGACGTAGTAAAATGGAATGAGTGTACGTAAACCCACTGCTAATCAATGCCATTGCAGTTCTATTTCCACTATGTAAACTGAAGAAACCTTTCTCAACGTAGGAAGATCAGTTCAAGAATAACTGTGTAACAACAAACAAACGGGATCAAATGCTAAATCGGTCTCAATGAAGTTTTGAGACGAAATACCGTTAGTTTATTTTAGTACAGTCCATCTTAATACCGGATCCTATGTCATTGATGGATGGCACATTCTGATTGTATTTATTATGCTTTGTTTGATCTGTCAAACTCAAACCTATAACGCAATTGAATGTGTTCAGTATGTTTTACCACCAAACTATGCGTGTCGATTTTAGTATATAACACATTAATACAACCTGGAAGGAGCGCGTTTTTGTGTGACTTGTGGGTCTAGTGAGTTCTTCTGCTTCCGATACAGAACGTACAGGGTTTGAATCCCGATTTGGGCACAGATTATAATCCGTGCGTGTGTAAAAAATCCATGTTAACGATCAATAATGGTTTCTTATAGCTAATCTATCTATATGATACAGTAAATGGTGACTTGAGAGCCGTAATTGCAACGGTAAGCACATACTTAATTATATATGTCCTCCACTCCACCCGAAATCAGTTATTGTACCTGAGTGGGTAAATTATAACAAATTTATTTACTGATTTTATTTTTATTTTGTTAGTGTCTTAAAATCCACATCTTCATCGTTTAATGCAGCTTTATTTTAACTAAGTTAAATGTTTTAACGTGATATGTTGAACCGTAGCAGACTCCGCAGTCCGTATCAGCTGGGCGTGGGTTTGAAACCGACGCTAGACAAAAAGTTTTAAATTAGATTCTTAAGGGTGGTATAGCTTGCGCAATGACCCACAGCGCAATGTCGTGCTTTCAGCTCTTGAAAGTTACCTCGTTAGTTGGAATTGGTGAGCATCTATTGAGATGAATAACATCTTTGAATTGGAACAGTGATCTTTGTTAAATGTTAAATTAGGTTTGGTTTTTGCGTTTATTTTAATAAAAGGAATAGATTCAAAGTTAAATTTACAGTTGCTTTAGTCGTCATATTTTCCATACTAGACAGTTATTTATTTATTTATTTATTAATCATTTCCATTTACTACAAAAGTGAATGGGGGTTGGCAGAAAAGAGCACAGCTCCAAACACACAGAGTGGCCAACCCATACTCTAATTACTTAAAATCTAAATATAATAATGAACATAATACAAAATACAAAATACAAAACAAAAAACATGAAAACATAATATGAATGAAAATATAATATAAGATACAACTGTTAAATATGAAGCAAAAAAGAATACAAAAAATGAAAATTTACAAAACAATGTTTAAAAAATGCTCCGTTAAAGAGGCTTTGAAGACATCTAATGAGCGTGCCATCCTGATCTTGAGTGGAAGAGAATTCCACAATTACAGTTATGTATATTGGTAGTTGTTTGAAAGTATGTCCTATTTAATTTATCAGATATTCTTGCTAAAATTTTCAGAAAGAAATCAAGAAATCATTATTTCCAAATTCACTAATCACTGTGCATGATTTTAGTTTTAAAAACCTAAAACATTTGTCTTAAAGTTAAAGATAATGATCACCACACAAAATGTATGTAGAAAAGATAAATCATATAGTTACATCAAAACAAAGATACGATAAATCATATAGTAGAATCAAATGGTTATGAAGGCTTGTCCAAGAGATGTTAGTATAGCTCAATCCCATTATTCACCCCATAATCTTGGAAATACCCTTCAATTAGGATTGTCGGTAGCGAGTATCGAGCCGGTGACCTTCTGACCTAGAGCTTAGTGTGCTTCCACTGAGCCATCACTAATAGAAACTGCAGACAAGAACTTATCTACATTCCCGAAATAAAACCACCAAGACACATAGAAGCAGATGAAACGAACTGCCAGGAAAGTTTCAAATACCTATACGTACGTATGAATTCACCAGAGACCCATCAATTCGTTTCAAAGAGCAAAGTTGCAATAAACTAACCGGGGTCTATTTTTAGGTGAGTGGTTACAAGTGTTCACATCAGCTAGACAGGAGAACTCGACCTTCCTCATACAAGGTCATTGTCTAGAATCGGCTATTGTGAGTGGTTCTACATCTGTGCTGAACACAGACGGATGTAAGTCTCCACGATTAGAGAGTACTTTTAGTTGTCTGATGATTTGTTGTTTAGTGACGTACTTGACAGATAAGCAATTTGACGCCTTCCGAATCAGATCCATTATACATCGCGGGGTTCATCATAAGTGAGTCCAGGGACTGTATTCACGAAGATGCTGTCCTAAATTAGGCAAATCCTAGCTAGATAAATCAAGATAAATTATCTCAGAGTATTACTAGAATTACTACACATTCACAAATAAAATATTATTAGTAAAATTGTTGATATGTTACTATATTTTATCTTTATGGCATCGCAGAACGACATATGCTTGATTTATGTCACTACGATTTGCCTGAACTATAGTGGAATCAACGTTGGGAAACATAGTGGATGAATGGAGCCTCGATCTGTTGTTCCCTCTTGACTCATGCTCATTCCACCCCATTCGAACGGCATCTAGAAAACATTGACCCTCACCATTGTAACATTTCAGTTGCTTTGTAACTTACCTCACTTCGACTTCTGTAGGCGAATGTTTTCAAGATTTCTGTAAAACTTCTTTTTATGGCCGCTTTTAGCAGGTGCAATAGGGTCCGACTGTATTCATCTACTGTGGTTCCCAAGGCTGGTTGAACTTTAGGACGTCTTAGCAGTTATAGGCACCTTTGTGAATCTGGGCCCAGGGCTGCATTCCGTAAGCTCGACCGGGCTCGACCACCCTACGACTGTATTATTATTGGGCAAATGGTATAACGGTCAGATTAGTCGAGCCCGGTCAACCTTACGGAATGCAACCCAACAAGGGAGGGTAAGACCAAGTGGGAGGAGGAATCTCAAACGGAATCTTGTATGGGATACCTGACAAGCACATTCATACAACGGAGCAACAGTAATTAAATCTAATTTACAACAAGACATGTCTGGAATGCCCTGGAATAACAGTATCTCGAATAACAAACGCACCTTCGCGTAGACAGAAACAAACAGATGACATGATAATTAACGACACACCAAGTAACTGGGTTTATTGTTGGTGTTATTGATGGATGGGCTAGTTTCAGTTACTTTTTTTACAATTTACAGTTCTTACGACTGTTCTCCTTAGTGCAATACAAGTTGCAACTTGTAAGCAGTCATGAGATTTGTATTAACCATGAATGCTATATAAATTCGTCTACATATATCTTTATTAATTGTATAGTTACAATAGAACTAGGAAAACGCTATGTTTGACGCGTTGATAAGCGAGCGCGTCAATATCTACGAACTTTCTGGCGAAAAGTTTTCAATGCTAATACGAACAACAATTAACAACAATTCAAGAATGCGCATTGCAAAAATTGTTCTTATTTCCATGGCTATTATACTTTCCGACATTGTTGTATGCAGTGCAATGTGCGTTGCTAAGAATTTTCGTGGTCATGTTTTCAATACGGTCCGCCACCGTAACTAACACTTATTGACAGCAATAGAAATGTAATTTCTGCCTCTAATACGTATTGGATCGCGTTTACATTAGTATATTCGTGACCGGACAAAAATTTACTATAAGATAGCCACCTCACATTTTGCCGTTACTGCGTTTTAGAAAAATATTTTCGAGTAACTTTCGTGTAACTTTGCCAATATTTATCAGATCACCATTACATTAACATATTCGTGATCGGAAAAATCTGTAAAAAAATCTGGCTATCTCACATTTTGCCGCCATTTTGTTTCAGAAAAATATTTTGCAGTAACTATGGTGTAACTTTGTAACTTTTCAAACGATTTTGCCTCAAAACTTTACACCTTCAATCCACATCGAGGCTTGTGGATGGTCCAAATTTCAAGTTGATCGGACTTTCCGTTCGACTGCTATCGACGGACATAAAAACAAAAAAAAAAAAAAAAAAAAAAAAAAAAAAAACAGAATGAAGTGCCATAAGAGTCAAGTGGAAACGCTCGCTTCGCTCGCTTAATCAACGAAATAATTAAACTTAAAATGTTTAAAAGATGATGAAGCAATTTCAAAATTTAAACAAGTATAATTCTCTGTTCTGCAAACAAACCATTTTGTAATGTTCTCTTGTGAGTAAGACAACAAAAACAAAATATAAATCAGTCATATTACATTCTACACGTAATTTGGAGTTTGGACCATAGTTAAATATTCAGGAATCTGTTCAAATTGAGTCCATTTTTTAAGCCGTAATGACCTGTCAATTTTAAGATAACGAAAATTCCTACAGAAATTTCAGTTTACATAAATTAATAGCACTTTGCTATATTTAGAATAACGTGCATTAAATTAAAAATGTGCGTGTATACTAAAGGTCAACAAAAGTTAACGTTACAAGTTTAGAACTTTGTTTTGATGTTAATTATTTTTTCATTTTCTTCTATACAACATATTTCTAAAAATTGCTTCCCTTTCACTTAACAAAGCGAGTTTCTCTTTAAGCTTACAACTTAGTAATTATAAAATTCTTTTAATTGCCTGAAGAAAAATGAGCATCATTACAACCAGTTTGTTTCTTATCAAATTTCACCTGGCCAAAGAACAGTAATGAATACAACAACGCTTCGAGACCACGTATAGCACTACTCGGTAGGACCCCCCCCCCCCCTTCTACCCCATTCACTTCTCCAAGAGCGATTTTTCAAAAATAATGAGGTAATTCTCATCATATTTCGTCACAAGATTGGATCGCACAACAAATTGAATGAAATTCCATAGCCGGTGTTTTTGACGTGGAAAAATGCGCGGGGGAAATAATAACTTTTGTGAGACAAAAGATTTATTTGAACACGACATGAATCTTGAAGGAACTCTGAAGAAGCAAAAAGGTATATTTTTATATTTGATCTCAACAAATAGATTTCCATGGGGAAACGCAATAAAAAATGTTCTCGGTGAATTTTCGCGTCTTGAAGTGAAATACCTAAAAAATAAAAATGCAACAATTACCGACCTCTTCTCAGAACTTCTTGTTAGTGAATAGACTTCAAATTGGGGTTATCTCTCACGTCATGCCGTTTATAGGCGAAGTACGCGTTCGTAGAAAGTTAGTACTTGGGAAAATGTCCTAATTCAGCATAAAATGAGTACTTGTTGCCAAGTTCGTAGTTGGGCTTGCTTAAAGTACGGAAGTGACTTGATTGTTACTCTCTGAAATGCGAAGCTCTTTAGACCAAGTCTACGAAATGACGAATACAAAATAATACGTTCGCGGGAACTCGACTAGCAGACTGGTAAAATTTATATTCAAGAGTGTTCGCGTATGAAGATACAAGTTTTGAACACAAAAAGACAAAATATACTAAAGATACAAAATATAAATAAGCTCTCAAGCAAAGTTTCTCCTTCCTCGGTGTCCTTACAGTAACGCCACTGCTCCTTATGTAATAATATTGTAATACTGACAAATTTGTCCTATTCATCTTATTGGAGTTGTAAGACTTTTGGAAACAAAGGACCGAGTGATGCTCGTAAGCTAACCCCAGCATTAATTCACTTTATGAGTTAGAAAACCATAATCAATATATCGGTTTTGGGAATCAAACTTATGACCTCTCGAATTAGGTCTAGAGTACAACCACTGAGCCAGTTGTTACTTCTTACGAAACCATACGTGGTGCGTATTTATCACATTTGGAGTATATGGAGTATTCACGTGATGCTGCTACTGGAAACCGAAATTTGTGTTTGCATTTGAGCTAACACTTTCAGTGTCTGGTCAAACATTATGTTTTATGTACGCCTATAAAATTGTCAAGAGATAGCGTTACTGTCGCCGCGAGAAGTGAGTGATGGCAGCTACGATGAGGTCGGTGGAGGCAACTTAACATAGCTACTAGATGCGTAACAACAGTTTTTATTAATTATATAAACATCTAAGCAGCCATTACTGTCGATATATATGTATATGAAAGCCTGTACCAATGTAGAAGACCCGTGAGCCATTCATATACGATAAACATCCATAAATAACGATTTGTTTTACAAATATAACCTTGGATAAAATGTAGTCTCAGCGTGCGGTTGGGCCGTGAACATTCGCACCCTGCATTTTAGTGCATGCTACGAATTTGCGTTCAGTGCACTTTCTATCTAGAAAGTTTATTTTGTTATTGTCTACAAAGGCTGCTACGCATGTTTGGAGAACTCTCGAACACACCCGATTATTAGTTTTTTGCCAATTGAGTCTGAAAAAACAAAACAATTTTCTAGAGCTGTCCATCTCCGATGCGTGAATTGTCATAACAAGTTAACTATTACGTATATTATTTTGAAACCATCTTTACAACAATAATTGATATGCGAACTAAATATTGTCATATAAGCTAAACCATAAAAATCAATAAGGTACTAAGGGGGAATAAGGCCCACCTTATTGTTTTTATTTTTTATAAATACAAATTATACTTAAGGTAATGAAAATGCTACAGTACGTTGAAACTTGTTTATTTCTGTGTATAAAATTAATTATTGAAGTAAAAAATAATTACAATTAGTAATTTAAATTTAAATATAAAGTCAAAATGACACTTGGGCCTTATTCCCCTACCCAAGTATAATAAGGCCCACTAGTGTGTTAATTCAATCCAAGCACTCATGGCACACATAAGGGTCCTCATCATCTTCGGTAAGGCCCACGCACTCCTCGTGGTACCAAGTCTGGTATTACAGTTAGCCCTACGCTTCTCAAATCTGACAGCTAGGCCTAGGGCTACTCAAATCTGACAGAAGATCCAAAAATCAAAATAAACAAAGTTTTGAACCCTAGGCTTAGTTCGACAGAGCTAACACACGTTCAGTTTTGGGGCAAAGGAATACCACATCAACTGTGCGGAACATATAATTATTTTTACTACGAACAAGTGAATTGGCCCAACTTTAGTATAAAAACGTATCCATCATTCACGTGGGCCTTGTTCCCCCAGTAGTTGCTAGAGGTTAGGTTAGAACAGACAACTGCAATCGTAGATTCAAGCTTACGATTGGCGGCGCATGCGCAGTAGCTCAGTTGGGCAAGTTTTCTAAAATAAGATTGTGAATCGTAGATCCGAGTCACGAGAACCAATCAGGAACGAGAACGGTTAAATAAGTATTGAGAACTGTCACAAGCTCACAACATAACCTCAAGCAACAACTACTTTATGGAAACAAAGAACCAATAACTTTAAGTATATATTTGTTTGTGATTAAGGCTGTCTTATTAGTTATTACTTATTATTATTATTGAATTTATTTCCTAGTTGCACGATTTTATGATTGTCAGCTGGTCAAGTGTGATTGGAGAATTTGTACATTGCGATTGCAATCGGCGACTCCAGTCTACGAGTGTGACATGAGCTTTTATATCTCTTTCGCATTTGCGTCCAAGATATCGCGCACAGTATCTGTTCCGTCGAGGCGGGGGCGGATCTGGAGGTGACTCAAATCCCGTAACTGGCTGACTTAGGGTCTTGATCATCTGGTAGGGGGCCCCATCTCTGCAAGTTGGTCCTGCAACTGAGAACTCCAGTTCTCAAGCTGTTTAGCGTCCGCATAACAGCAAAGGAGCAGTTAGTTTAGTTAGTTCAGGGCTAATAGGGAAGTCTCACGCATTTTTTTTATTTGCTTACTGGTTACCTCAAGTTAAAATAAACGGGGACTAATTGGTTTCGGCTCGAAAGGTGCATTAACATCGCTTTAACAGCAAGTCAAAGTTATTGCTGTCAAAACACACTCAGAAACGAACCTGCGCCATCTTGCTCATGATTAGAAGGTTCTGACGTCATATGTCAGTAAACAATAGTTTTATATCATACAAATAGTACTGAAATCCCACCCTTTAGTAGATTATTGCTCTCATAAGACTTTAACTGAACCAACGTTTATTTCTAGTTAGTAAATGAACACTTCTCAACATTAATTAACAACAATATGTTAAACAATTGCATTATTTTAAACAATGTATTTTCTGAAGAAAACAGTGGTATGAAAGGCATTGTTGTAAAGTCACTGCATCCTAGATATTGTAAAATGTCCAACAATATCGTTGATATTATTAAGAATACTTCAAGGAGGCAGTTGTTTACATGAGATATGACGTCAAGAGCCGTTTTTCAATTACGGAACGGAAAGTTCCAAATTTCAAACTTAAAATGATAATAGAATTGGAAATATACGCTTCTCAGATATAAAAATTATACCGCCCGTATTTTTGGATAATGATCTTCCATTTTTAGGTACTTTGAGGAATATTTATTTTTGAAGAGACTTCCCTATTGAAGACGATACACTTACCATGAAATATGAGTTTTCACGCTCATCCCCGAAAAAGTTTATAAGAATTATTATGTGTGACCAGAAAAATAGTGGACAAGAAAAGGGAGTTTCTTCCTGCATTGTTTTGCTATTATTAGGCCTACTACTGAAATAAACAAAACAGCGGTCTTGTTTTTTCTTTCTTTTTGTGGTTTACGACACATACACGGTCATTTACATAAACTTGAATACCGCGATACATACGTGATGATAATACTTTCAAATTTTGTAATGAGCATATTTGTCTCCATGGCAGCTCAACTGTAGATATACGTTTGCCGTCCAATATGGCCGTTGTACGTAACGGAATAGTCCCCTTTCTGTAGCGTTCTCAAGCTGTCAAGTTAAGCGCCATTCACAACAGAAGACGTAAGGTGTAAGGTGTAGGTCTTAACGTGTATGGAGTAAGGCGTAAGTAGTGTCGACGAATGGATCTTCTTACGCCTTACATCTTATGCCTTACGACGCATTGTGACCCGTTGCATTAAAACCTACATATTGCAGTATTAAATAATACGTTTTACGACTTCTTAAGTCTTACAGTTACAATATTAATAATACTGAAAGGCGCTTTACAAAACTTCAATGTTTTGCTGTTTCAACATTGGTAGTTTTCCAACTTGGTAATTTTAAAGCTTTACGTTTACCTAGAGTGAGTATGCTTGATTCTGTTGGGACGATGATCCAAGTTGGATTGAAATGTCTCACAGCTCGGTGACAAATATCGCGATTTCCTCGAGGAAATGAAAAACTTCACGTCTGGCAATTTTCTTGAAACTTTCAAGACTCTAATCAAGATATTATTGGACAGATAGCAGCAACAAGACTCCGCAACACACAAAAAGTATTTCAAAGAAATTGAAAAATGTCTCGGGAATTTGATAAGATAGGTTGGTTCGCAAAGAGAGATTAAATTAATTAAAATTGTTTTTTGAGTGAGTATTATCACAGTGTAAAGAATGTATCCGGTAGCTTTGAACTTTGAATGAGTTCATTAAACTAATTTATATTTGCTAAAACAATTTCACAAAACTTGGTCCTTTTTAAACCTTTTAATTTTTTTTTTATAACGGTCATATTTGAGGCAGGAATGTATGCTGACATTTGAGCTGACATTACAGACGAATATGCTTCCTACGAAATATGAGTTTAACAACAAAGTTATGAAAATTATCATGTTTATTTTACTAAAGAATGGCCACGCAAATTTCCAATATTTTGTCGTGAAGTTTCTTTGTCAGTTTATCTTTTAGCAGTCTTTACGAAACTGTATCTACATTTAATTTTCAAACTTTATATAAATAAATAAACATGTCCCAATCTTTCCATATCAACTAACGCAGCTGCAAATTTGTGATTCAATCGCGGATGGTTTATTTCTCACTTTGTACAAAGTTGTAAACTTCAATCACGTTGACAGGTTCTCCGACCAGCAAGCAAGGAAGGGTGGATGCATAGCTTCCAAAAACAAGTAACCTCCTTTTTTCCTCGAAATGAATAAGCTAACATCTAAATTAACATCAAGTACCGAATTTGATGATCGCTAAAGTTAATAATGAAAACTAGTCATAATGTTTAATTGGCAGAGTGGGGACAGTAAGGTATTTTTTGCGCTGTCATTGGAGGGCAATATGGATTGGGGCTGCCTGTAACAAAGGATGGTGATTACTTTACTTTTCGCAAAAAAGGCATGCTTGTCATTCATAGTTTCTAAACACCGACAACTTCTTGATTTTACAACTGTGTAAGTTGCCGGGTACTGTGGTCACGATATAACAAGTATATCTCCCAAATACGCTAGTGCGGATTCGGTCCACCAGACTGCGTGCAGACCTTTGCTCGAAACCCCGAATAGCTCCACTTCATTCGGCTACAACGAAGGACTTAACAACACGGCTGTATTGACAACCGGGACAGTTGCTTTAGAATGTGGATGACGCTTCTAACAGCTGAGTTGGACATAGGATTACATTGTTCACGTGGGGTTTAGGCTCGGAGGAAAAATAACGATCAATATTGGAAACATAATAAACTGATTGGGGCTTATTTCCGTGAACAGTGTCCACGTCACTTGCAGCCCCTCCTGTGTGTCTCCCCCCCCCTCTCTAGCCACACTTCCCCCCCTTCCCCCCCCCCCCGCTGTGAGACGGCAACAAGTAGAGCGATGACGTCCGAACCGGAGTCTACCAAGCGGAATTTCATTGGAACTAATCACTGTATTTGCATTGCACCAAGACTTTAAAGAAACAATGTTTTACCAGGCATGAAACAAAAATGTCAACCCTCTGATCTCGGGTTAGTATCGTGTAGACTTGAGTTACAAATAAACTCGCTTTGTGATGTCCCGAATCATATTTTGAATAACGTTTTCCTGTTTTCCTTAGGGTCTAAAGATAAGACTGTATCAGGTCGCCAGACTCTTCCTAACTCACTTCTTGGAATCTGTATCTTCAGACTACAGCTATGTCCACAGGCTGTAATTAAACTTCAATTCCCAACATTTCATTAATTTCTGCTTATCCGGTGAGAAAACAAGTTAGAAACGACAGTGAAAGTTATAAGCTTTCCCAGAAGCTTTCTAATTATCGTATTCAAGCGGCTTGTCTGTTTACATTTTGAAAACTAAAATTAGGTTGGCAGACTTTTGAACACAATTCAAGTTGAAAGGCAAACAGATTAGTCGGGGTTGCGGAAGCAAATTCAGAAATCTTAAAACTGAACTGAAATGTAATTTGAAAAGAAGTCACAACGAGAGTCTTTCAAAGAATTGTTTCTTTAGATAAGATAACATTTTAAATTACTACGAGGAAATTAGCTTTTACAGATTTTTTCTTTCTAGAAAACATGCTCATGGTCAATTTTACTCTTTTCATTGTGTCGAATTAAGAGCGAAGGATAGTCTCTACGTCAAAAACTGCATAAAATGTTCATTATTAAATTATGTCTCAAGATTGCAACAAAAAGTCGAAAATCTAAATCAGCAGCGCACTGTACTTTGGTAAACCCGACAGACTGAATAAAATATTATAACCATAAGCGTAGTATTTTGATTATAATTCGACAATAAGTAATAAAATTAATTATTTATAAAATACATACTGATTATAATATAAGTCACAACTTAGAGCATTCAATGTGTAGGGCTTACTAAACCACAGTGCGCTGTTGATTCAGATTTTCGATTTCGAAGCCCATTCTTGTGATATAATTTTAAAATGAAAATTTTGTGCGGTTTTTGACGTAGACGTATCCTTCCCTGTTAAGTGTACGGTTGTAGTAAAGTTATTAATTGGATTGGGTGGAATATTATTTTCATAGGTATTTATTAGGATTAAATCCAAGCATTTACCTCTTAATTTAGGAATATCAAATTAACGATATAACTTGTACAGCTTTAAAACCCCACGATTAGACAGCTTTTTTTGTCCCTTTTAATGGAAGATGCGCCAAATCGATTAAACTAGCTCACATATAAAGTCTATTATTATGTTTATTTTCGTAATGCATACAATATTCCCTAGTATAACATATCTGTTAATCCCGTTCTAAATCGTGTTTACAGATTCTCAACAAGCTCCAACAACTCCAACATGATACATTTGCTTCTATTTTCTGTACATTTTTTTCCATCACAGTAACATAAATTTACATAATTTCAAACATTGTGCAAGCTCAATCCGAGCACGTAAATTGGACGCAATTTTTTAATCCGCATGGGAGAATGCTGTACAACAGCCGTCACCAATAGATAATCCACGATGTTAACACTTCGTTATCACAATTACCAATCATTCAACGAACAGAGCTTGCTGAGCATAATATACTCAAATTCAGGAGGTTGTCAGTTCGACTCTGCCCACCCGATGTACCTGTATAACTATAATTATTATTACCATCATAATTTTTATAATTTTTATTATTGCTGCTATTCGTATTAATAACAATTTCGATCTGTTTTGATTCTTTGCAAAGAGTTTGATAGGAGCTCTCCGATATAATACCCAACCCTCCGATAACCCACCAACCTTTTTTAGTCTCCGATACCCCACTCTCCGCTACGTGCTATACCTGCTTTCCAAGGTCCATGTTACACTAGAAGTCCTTAATTTTGTTCAAGTAATAAATGTCTGCAGTAATTCACAGTGTTCACACTGTGAACGTGAATTAGATTAGAACACTATAAATAAATTAGAATTATAGAACATTTGAATTTACCGCTTAGATTTATATTGATTGGTCCTTGGAAAGCAGGTAAAGCGGGTAGGGGAAGTGGGGTGTCGGAGAATGAAAAGGTTGGTGGGGCATCGGAGAGTGGGGTATTGGAGATGCGCCCATGAAACTACATAATTCCATGTTGAACTGGAATAAGTAATGGGTTCATATTACCTAATGCAGAAATCACATGTGTTACAACGTATTATAGGTTATCAATTAGGCCTACCACAACACAAGCATGGAGAATGCATTTATATTCCAAACGTTCATCCAGGAACTAATTTAACAAATATGTACCTAAAATACATGCAAATAATACTATTGACAATCATTATGGAGTGATTTGTAACAAGCATACACTGCAAACGCTCATACCTACCTAAACATGAGATTGGAAGTTATTATTTAGACAAGACCACCATGATTAATGTTTGATTAATATATGGATATTGGATAGCCTGTGGTCACTTAGTGATATCAAATCAGTCAGAAATGTTATACGAGGAAGGGGGTTGAGTATTCGGTTGGCAATTACCAGCATGTGCACGTGTGTCGCTTCCGATGCGGGAGGATATTCTAAACAGCCCGGTAGTCTGCTCTAATATAGACCAATGAACTATATGAAATAGTCAGAAATGTTATACGTGGAAGGGGGCTGAGTATTCGGTTGGTTTTTACCAGCATGTGCTTGTGCACGTGTGTGAAACCCTTCCGATGACAGCGTGTGTTTTTGTCTAATTTTTTTTTTTTTTTTTTTTTTTAAGGATAGATGATAGCAAAACATACATTTTTATAATTTCGGTTTACATTCAATGTTATATGCTACATGTTGCATAATACATTATCAATTATAAACATAAACGCTCCATAACGCTACTGAATGGAAGAAGAGGAGATCACATATGTCGTGAGTCTTGTGTGTGACCCGCCTCTCTGCCATTTGAGTAAACAAATAATGTATGGTTTATAAATGGTTTGAACAATTAATTCAAACTAACTAAATTAGACTAAACTAAACTACACTATACTGAACAAAATAAAATTCCAGTAAATGTAGGTTTTTCATGGGGAAAAACGAAGAAAGAAAGATTAGAAACATTATGTATATCTTTTCAATGTCTTTGTACATAAGTAAACTTTATAACTAAAACTTTACAATAAAATATGAACTGACCAAGCTGGACTAAACTAAACTACACTTAGATGAACTAAAATAAACAAAACGTAAATATCGGTTTTCGTGGGGGGAAAATACAGACCAACTGTATCAGTCTAGCCACACCAAACTCACACTGGGAAAATATAGGTAGCCAATAACACACATCCCAGACAACTAATCCGATTGCATAGTTCACACTCAAGCCCTCCTCAACTCAGCCTCACCTATGGCCACCAATCAAAGAGCCGTCCACATGGCAATGCCGTTCCGTGATTGGTATGGTTAGGCGAGGCTGAGTTGAGGGAGGCTTAAGAGTCTGGACTATGCATACGGACCTAAACCTCGCTCCGATTTATCAAACATTCATTGAATGTTCATTGAAAGTATGTTGAATAATGTTCGATCTACTAATTAATAAAACCCAACAATCGATTAATCGAAACAGAAAATTCAATCGATTAAATCAAAGGTCCAAAGACAAACAATCGATTTATGTAAAAATCGATTACAGATCGAACATCCCTACGCCAGAGATCAGTAGATTCCGTGCTCTTGAGTATAGGACGAGCGTACGTGACTCGTGAACATGCCAGATGCGATTCAACCTGCACCAGTAAACTTGAACAAGGGGCGGAATGTAAACAATAACAAACACATACACTTTTATATAATATAGTTTGTAATTGTTTCGTTTTTGTTTGGTATGTTTAGTTTGGTTTGCTATATGAACGTATAATAGTTGTGATATTACCTAGTTATACGTATTTGCATTTGCTTCCTTAGATACAATACTATACTCACAAGTAGGGATGACATCGGGTACCCGGGTAGACCGGGTACCCGGCTCCAAATATTAACCCGGAGCCGTTTTTCGGGTCCGGGTAATTCTTTAGTAGGTTTCTAGGCTAAATTTACGCGCCAGTATTGCTGCGGTGATTCCGGTGGAGCCAGCAGGTACGGCAGGCGCCTACCCTTCCACAACACGTGACTCGACGGGGAACAGAACAGACGCGAACCGACTTGCATTCGTTACTGTTTGTTCTTTATTTAACATTCTGGTGAACATTCTGGCTAATACTTGTTCCATTACTATTTATTTTCCTTAAAATATCATTTTTTATGTACGTGCTTCTGTTGTGTATTGAGAAAAGTTTTCTAACTCGACGTGATTACTGCAGGCGTACTCCAAAAGACTCACCGAGCGGGCGGAATGCATATCATTCGTCCCTCGTCTTCGCTCCCCGCGCACTTCACAAGGCCTAGCGAGGACCTTCAAATGAAGCCTACACATCAAAAAATACGTTTTCAGGATCCGGGTACCCGGGTAATATGAGAGCTGGAACCGGTTCCGAATTTTACTACCCGATGTCATCCCTACTCACAAGTGCACCCTTAGGTCGTAATGGGAGCTATGTGGAGCCCTCCGCTAAACAGCAGTCATTCAAGTATAACAGGTGTCAAAGTAAATCAAGAGTATAAAGGAAACCTTTCTTACTCTAAATATACTCTTCCCCACATACATTGTAAACAGGGGCGGACTGTCAGGTACGGAACTACGGAAACCCGTACGGGGCCCCCCCAGGTGGGGGCCCCCTTGAGGGCAACCGCCCAACCCCCTGAAAATATCTTACTCTATATAGATTATAAAACAATAGTAAGAGCATAATATGTACCTCATGTCAGTGAAAAGGGACATATAGACCATCTAGAAGTGCTACAAATATTTCCGCTTTCGTCCTCAGAGCTTACTTTTTTATAGTTTAGTTTGAAATATAAAACATGCCAGTGCTGGAAATTTCTTTAATTTAATTTTTAAAGTGGTGTTCACAGCTCAACATGTTGTTGCACATACTTATCATCGTTTATCGACTTTTAAACGTGTTTATATGCGTTCTAAACAAATTATAGGAAACAATATAGTTTAAAATATCCAACTACCAGTGTTGGGAAAAATCTGTCATTAATTTAATTTTTAACAGTGGTGTTCACAGTTCAACATGTTGTTCGAAACACCTATCATCATTCATCGATTTTAATACGTGTTTATATGCGTTCTAAATAAATTAATAGAAAACAAGAATCCTTAAGATTCCTGCTCGCTAGCTCCCTACTTGAGAGTGACTTTTGATAGTTTGCGAGTAAACTTTGTTATAGGCCTATCTGAAAGTATACATTTTGCCCATTTATAATAGAATAGGCTTAGTAAAAGTGAAATAAAGGAGTTTTCAAGTCATGTGTCATTAGAAAACCACTTTCCATAAAATAGCTGACTGACAAATAAGGCTGATCGCGTGTCTATAACTTATAAGCGTTCAAAATTAAAAAAAGCGAACTTTGTGGCAAAGGTATGTCTATCGGCGCCTACTGAAATCCGATCCAGCGCAGCACTATCCATAAGACTTCTCAAATGACAGGATCGAACTCCTATCCTAGACCGTTGACGTAAGGAATTATCGGTGCAATATTAAGTTTAGTTTCATTGTTTTTCATGATAGGATTTCGCCTCAAAACACGTTTTAGACCACTAAGCATCATGCAGGGCCGAAAATTGTTTCGCCTTCGGCGACATAGCCTCCGGTGGCAGGGGCTTCGCCCGGGACCCCAGCTACATCCCGCTCCTTCGTGGCGAGTACAAATTACACGATGCGAGTGGACAACTAGTAGTCGATATTTTTAGAGGGTTGGGAAACAATATAGTTTGTTATATACAACTGCCATGCAGTGTTGGGAAGAAAGGGAAAAGGGAAGTCTTCTTCAATTGCGTTTTTAAAAATGTGGTGTTCACAGTTCAACACGTTGCTCCACATAACTATCATCATTTATTGATGTTTAAACGTGTTTATATGCGTTCTATACAAAATAATGGGCTGAAAAAGTTTCACCTCCGGCGGCTGGGGCTTCGCCCCAGACCCCTTAAGGCTTCGCCAAGTCCCGGGGCCCCTACAACCCTTTTCCGTACGGGGCCCTTACCCTCCCTGGACCCCTATTCTGTAACTTTTTTTCGTAGGTCCTGATATGGTTTCTGCCTGAATTCGACGTTGATCGGATAATTGCGATTTTGTAACTTTTTTGGTGCCCGTTTCCGCCTGAATCCATTTCCGTGGTCCATATTAAGCATGGATAATAACTGTTGACGCGTGATATTGTACTGCAAACTGTATTCAATAATTATGTTCCATTATAATGAGTGAAAAACACCAATAAACAACGTAAGTTGAAAGTTGAAAGTTGAAAGTTTTATTGTTGTCAAACAGGTTATACAAATACAAATCAAATATATAGTTTATTGGTTCCTAGTGAGTGCATGAGGCACTCGCATTTACTTTTCATTTGAGTCAGTCTTTATTATTCGAAAATCTCAGCCGGCGCCGCGGTCTAGTGACGCCCGCTAGAAATATTACGTAAACAGCTCTAGCACAGATAAGGGATTGTGGCTCTAGCCTAGGCCCATTTTATCACTAGGACTGCCGTATTACTTGGCCAATAAATATAAATTCAGTGTTAAGACATAATTAGATATTGGCGTAGGCCTAAGCATTACCTTGTAGGCTTCCTAGAACATTGAGAAATTCCTAGAATAGAGAAATATGGCATTCTAGGTTGCTTCTTGTGTTGTAAAAGACGCGTTCATGTAACTGTGTAGGGTTATGTTTGTTTTGATTTGAGCCGTGTTGCAGTTTGGTTGCAGTGATCACGTCCATCTAAATCATGATATTGTCTGTTTCTGATTGGCTTAAAGCCTCGGTGGCTCAGTCGCCTTGTGATGTCCTTCCAAAGCGTACATACACATTTCAGGCGCTGTTATAGAATCGCTATTTTGTTCATCTTTGGCGACGGCTGAAACGGGCAAATAATTTCTGCCTTCATTCGTTTCGGCTGCTTTCATTTCAGGCAGAAATGGGAAAGTTACCGAATAGCGGTTCAGTCCGCCTCTGATTGTAAACCAATATGGCTGCTGATTGGTGTTACTCATCTATAGGAATGTGACCCGATGGAGAATTCTCATAATAATTAGAAACACACCCCGAAGCGGATCGGATTCGTTCCCACACAATTCCTCCCACACAATCAAGGGGAGAGTTGGATGTGGGAATCAATCCCAGGTGGGGAAATTATGGTGAATACAGGTGAATAATAATACAAATAAATAAATTAATATTTGGGTCTACCCACTCAATCACATAACTGATTTCCAGTGGGGGACGTTCATT